>CBVK0100357497.1:0-12773 GCA_900067695.1 Picea abies
GAGTCATATTTACATCAAAAAATATTGGGTCCATTACCCAAACCTTTGTGCTACGGGGCTTTCCTCAAGGGTTGACATCAATGACAACGAACCTTAATAAACATCCTTAACTGGACAGAGGTCAAGATCCACTACTCTACCTTTCCTCATTATTTTTGAAAATTTTAATAGGAATGTTCATAACTTCATGGTAGAATCAAGAGCCTCTTCTAATGTTATGTGTCTTATAGTGTGTGAAATCTTACTGTCAAATATGAGGCACCCAATATTCAAATTATACAATTAGATAGAACCAGGGTCAACGTGGTTGGGGAACTAAATAATTTTTTGATTAGGATGTATTCTAATCCTAAAATTCATCAAACTATTGAAATTATTGTTGTATATATACCTGATAATTATGGCATGCCTCTAAGTAGATATTGGTATGCTATGCTGAATGGATATTTTTCTACTGATTAGTCACATTTATGGGTCCCTTTCAATGGAAAAATTAATCAAATTAGAATTGATAGAGAGAGATACATGAAGCATGTAGTGACTAATTTAAACAACCCAAATGAACCTGTGGTGTTTAACAAATCAATTTTGGGAAATTATTCATATGACACATTTTTTAGGAATTACACATCTGAAACATCTAGTTCTTTTGTGGAATATAATACATAATTTGAAATCCTTCATTGCACTTAGATTGTCGAGCCCAACTATAATATAGTAGATTAGACTAACATTACTTCTAGTGTACATGCTAACACAATTCTTGAAGATAGATTAGAGATTCTTGTTAACTTAGACTTAGCTAGTGAACCCAAAAAGGGAGATATTGATATGTGAATGTTATTCCTTCATGGATCTAAATATTTAGAAGGTGCAAGTGTTGGTTCCATACTCAAAGATCCAAAAGGAAATAAAACATTAATTGCATGCAGACTAGAATTCCAATGCACCAAAAATACTGTCAAATATGAGGCTTTGTTACAAGGATTGAAAAATGTAGTAGACTTGAAAGAAAAGAAAATCAAGGTATTTGGTGATTATGAAATTTTCATAAGACATGTAAGGAACACCATCCATTGTCTTTCAATTCATCTCAAACATTATCAGTTAGAGGCATGGGAACTAATCAAGTCTTTTGATGCATTTAATATTAGTTATGTCCCTCGCTCATTGAACTATAATGCCGACTTACTAGTGAATGTTGCATCTAGATTAATACCTTCAGATGAATTGATGCATGATGTTTTCTCTGTTGAAATTTTGTGCAGGCCCTCAATCCCTGATAACATAACTAGCTAGAGAGTCTTTGGTGACATTCAACGAATTATAAACTTCTTGCACCTTAAAGATACATTCAAAGAATCTGTTATAGATGAGGGTTGACATGATATAATGGTGAAATTGAATGTCACCGATCAATATCAACAAAATAGTCAATCTGGTTCAGCCATCAATATCCCTAAGAATGTAGCAAGACTGTAAAACTTTATGATCTCCAGGATAAGTTCAAGAAGGATACAAACTGCAAAATCAGTAGCTCATCAATGCAGTTTGAAGTGATAAATATCAGAACTAGCACCACGCCTCAAAATATAAATTTGGGAAGGAACTTCTCTCCTGAAGAAAAACATTCTTACATCAAATTATTCAAATAATATGAAGACATATTTTCCTGGACATATGAAGAACTCAAGAACTATGAAACAAAGATCATACAACATGTCATTCCAATTAATCCTTAGACAAAAAAAATTCAACAAAAGTTGAGGAAGATGCATCTTAGTCTTGAGCCTTAGGTCAAAATAGAGCTAAACAAGTTGTTAGTTGCTAAGATTATATTCCCATTCAAACATACTCAATGGATCTCTAACCTGGTACCAATGAGGAGAATAAATGGAGATATAAGGTTATGTATTGACTTCAGGAACTTGAATGGAGCCTTAGACAAATACAACTACCCAGTGCCCCCTATGGAACAAATCTTACAATGTGTATCCAGCTCTGAGATGCTCTCCCTTTTAGATGGATTTTCTAGCTATAACCAAGTCCTAGTTTCCCATGATGATCAACTAAAGATTAATTTTTAGACTAAATGGGGAACATATTCTTACAGGAAGATGTCATTCAATCTGATCAATGCTGGAGAAACTTTCCAAAGAGCAATGGATATCGTCTTCAGAGGCCTTCTTGGAGAGTGTGTTGTGGTGTATCTAGATGATGTTATTATCTTCTCCAGGGATAAAAAATACTATATAACCCATTTGAGGAGAGTATTCAATAGGTGTAATAGGTATGGTATCTCCCTCAATCCCAAAAAATATGTGTTTTCATTTGATGAGGGAATTATATTGGGATTCATAGTTTCAAAACATGGTATGAAGATTGTGTTGTAGGAAAATCTCCTTGCGGACAGGTAGATCGCCTCTAAGAGCTTGACCCTAACTCTAGACAGAAAATGCTTAACATGTACACTGACTTCCTTTCAAATCTATATAAACTAACACATGAGAAGGAAGGATGAGAGAAGTACCTTTTTATCGACATTTGTCCCTGCACGCTCCAAGTTGCGCTCCAATCCTTTGCTCCTCGCTAAGTTCTGCAGACAAACAAGATACAACTGCTTCCTACTCTATTGATATTAGCTTGAAAATAGATCTATCAACTAATGATAAGTTCATGTGACATTAGACACAAACTAGAAAGAAACAGGCCAAGCGTGTCATATTAATGAGAATAACGACAGTAGTACTTACAATCGTAGATGCGAATGCGATAGCTTCGTCAAGTCCCCTTCATCTAACCCTTGCCTGAAAGATCCACAACCTAGATAACGACAGCTTCACTGATCACTCTCCTTTGGCTGACTGTGTGTTTCCTCCAAGATCATAAGTTTCATATCAACAGTTCTTCCCCATCAGCTTTGTTCCAGCACCACTTATGAGATCATAAGTTTGGTGTAATTCTCCATTTCCATCTCACTTATGAGATCATAAGTTTGGTATCATTCTCCATTTTGCAATCCCTTTCACCATTAGAAAGCTTGCTTATATAGCCTTGGAGAGGCTTTAACCACTTGAGATATCCTTGGGGAAGTTGAGGATTTGCCTCCTTCAGTTGAGGACCTGCCCTAAGATCGTGGCTGGACTAGGGATTCAAATCCAACTACCTTCCAAGAATGAAAGGATCCTTCCCCATTCATCTCAACAACTTAACAACTGCCCAGAATAGGTAGCGCTCCCTCAAAAGGGCCATCAGAGCGCTGTAACGCTCCCTTGTAGGCTTTAGGGGGGCGCCAACACTCCCAAAATCTATAGCACTCCCTCAAAAGGGCCAGGGGAGCATTATAACGCTCCCTGACAGTGTAAGGGGGAGCGTCGGTGCTCCGAGATAGTGTAAGGGGGAGCGCTCCCCTCCAAAAACTCAGTTTTTGAGGTGCTTTCAGATGGCAAAAGGTTTGCAAGCCTGCTGACTCATTTCTCCTCTTTCAAATCAGATGTTTGAGGTGTTTCAAGTGTCTTTCTCATGTCGTTATAGGCACGACATAGGAATCATGGCAATATGCTTTCTTTGACACCTGCGACACTTGTGAGCAACATGTGACACTTGCGACTTTGTGAGCAAAATGTGACACTTGCGACCTTTGTAATGATGACACTTGCGACACTATCAAAGTGAGTAATTTTGATGTGTAACAGATTGAACCCGAAAGGATAGAAACTATTTCCAATATCCCTCCTCCCCATAAAAAAAAGACTATGCAATCCTTATTTTGTGAGAAGATTTGTCCCTAGTTTTGTCGAAATAGTAAAATCCCCGCAAGATATGATAAAGAAAAATGCATAATTCAAATGGGGATCTAAACAAAAAGATACTTTTGATGAAATTAAAGAAGAAATAATGCAACTCCTACAATTTTAAGCCCAAATTTCAGTCGAGATTTTATTATCTATACTTTCACATCAGACATTGCATTCGCAGATGTTCTAACACAAAAGAATTAGGAAGGAGACAAATTTCTCGTGGCTTTTATGAGCTCGGGGTTACAAGGAGAAGAATTGAATGACCTAGAGGTGGATAAACATGCCTATGTTGTATTCAAAGTTGTAAAACACTTTAGACCCTACTTGATAAAATCAAAGACCAAGGTCATTGTCCCTTATCCCGTTGTTAGAAACCTCTTGGTACATAATAATCTAGGGGAGAAAAGAGCTATTTGGATAACAACCTTGTAAGAATACGAACTGGAGATCAAACTTGCCAAAATTGTCAAAGGGAAGGGGTTATGTAAACTAGCAGTTGAATCAACAAATGATGAAGTACATGAAGATGTCATTTATCAATACCAAGAGTTGCTTCAAAGAGAAGTTTCCTACATCTCAGCTAAAGCAGACCAATGGTATTATGAAATGAAATATTACTCAACCCATGGGTCAACCCCACATTATCTAGAACCTAAGAAGAAAATATCTCTTAGACTCAAATCTACTGAGTATCAGATCATTCATGGAATGTTGTGCATGAATAATTATGATGGTGTTTTTCTAAGATGTTTTGAGAAGAGAGATGCATAAAAGGTTCTATTTGAAATTCATGATGGCCTGACTGGTGGGAATTTCAGAGGTGTCATTACTGCTCACAATATCCTCAGGGAATGCTATTATTTTCCTACTATGTTCAAATATTCTCACGCATATGCAAGGAGATGCCTAGAATGTCAAAAGTAAGCTGGGAGAGAAAGGAAATCTTCCTTCCCCTTGCAACTTGTGATTATAGAACACCCTTTCCAACATCAGGGTTTGGACATTATCGGGGAAATTAACCCCAACTCCTCTAAGGTGCACAAATATATTCTTACAACCACAAATTATTTCACTAGATGGACAGAAGTAGTTCCCATGAAGACAATCTACGACAACCAGGTGACATCGTTCCTTGAATCTTATATTATCACTATATTTGGAGTCCCTGAGTCCTTATTTTTTGATAATTCCAAGTATTTTTCTTCTCTAAAATTAACTGAATATGCTCTTGAATGAAACATTAAAGTCAAATATTCAACAAACTACTATCCATACGGGAATGGGTTTGTTGAGTCAACAAATAAAAACCTGAACAAAATCCTAAAGAAAATTGTCAACAATCATCAAAGGAATTGGCATCTAGCCCTCCAGAACACCCTTTGGGATGACAAAGTAACCCCCAATTCCTCTATTGGTAATTCTCCCTTCTTTCTAGTCTATGGACAAGAAGTAACTTCCCCTACCCATACCTTCCTTCCCTCCCTACAACTTGCTCAATTTGTCCAAGATGAAGCATGCCCTGTAATGCAAGATAGGTTGAAAATGTTGATGAAACTGGAAGAAGAGAGGTAAAAGGCCAAAATGAACTTAACATGACATCAAGAAGTAATTACAAAGTGGTTTGATAAATCATCCATGGGAAATAAATATTTTCAAGAGGGATATCTTGTTCTGAAATGGGACAAAGTGAATGAGCTTAAAGGTAGACATATGAAGTTCCAAAAGTTGTGGTTGGGCCCATATATAATTCACTAGAAATTTGGTCCCAGGACATTTAAACTCAGAACATTGGATGGAGACCAGGAGGAGCTCCTTGTCAATGGTTAAATCCTCAAACGATACTTCTCATGATCAACCTTGGTGGTGTAGTCTTATACATAATAGGATCCCTTTTCGGCTTTCTCTCGTATAAAACTTTGTTTTTTTTTTCTTTTATTTGAGCACTTATTTTTTTTACCACAATCTAGCTCTTGCTAACCTGTTTTGCATCTGAATTACTAAAACTTTTTTTCAGGCCTAGCAAGCACCTTATAGCTGAATGGTTGGTCACTGGGTCAGATACCCATTGTAATGATGAAATTTATTGTATTTGGTTTTGAAAGTTTAATATGACTTATGGTTATAGTTTAAGGGAAGAACTCATCAGTCTTTGTTTCTAAAGATCACCAATTGTACATAACATGTGTGTAAGTCACTAGAGTCCAGAGGAAATTGGTTGTCCATGTGACTATTCTCATATACAACTCATTGTTCAACCCACAGGATACAATAACAGTTCTTGCGTCTTTAGAATAATTCTTGTGAAGCCTCCCTGTCCCATAAATTCTTAACCTTAAGGAAAATCTATTGGAAAAGAACCCATGAAGTTAAATATTGACTGATACCTAATTATGAAAGTGACTCTTGTATCACCCCACTTCCTTCACACCCTACATGCAAATGCATATCTTTAACCAAAATCTAAAAGGGTGGACACATACTGAAACAATAAGGAAGTTGAAAGAAATATTGTTAGTGTGGGAAGTATAAGTAAACACATTGGGGATATGGATGCTCACTGGCAGTGGAGCTATGCTTGAATGATACCAAGGAAAATTCATCGGTTCTATGGATGCTCACTGACAATGAAGAAATTTCGGGAAAAAGGAGATGGGGAATACAATATGGTCTTAAAATAGTGAAATACCATCTCCCATAGTGTTCTCCTCCTCCCAGATTCTCTAAATAAATTAAATTTTCCCATCTTTAATGTGGACCCTTGAATTATCATGAAGATTGCTAGACATAATAACAATATCCTCATATTTTCTATAGAGCATTTTTGTGGGGTCCACAAAATTGGTTAGCCTGTAACTTTGGTGATAAATCCTTCGACCTGAAAAGCATTATCTAGTGGTTATTTTGAGAGAGAAATAATTGGTTCTCCCATGCAAGTCACCATTTTTTGTAAGAACACAACATCCCCACCAAAACTATCAGTTTAGGTGGAGGCCCATACTACCAAAATTTTTACAAGGCACTACTCTTTACTCACCTGGTAATTTATTCACCTACAAACTCAGTCTCTAGCATATGGCCATCTGAACCAAAACAAGTAAACTATTCCCTATATTTCAATTTCATCATCCTATACCCTTTTTACATTGTCATTCGAGCTCTACCCAACCCCATTTTATTCACATGACCATGTTCTTTGTCTTGTCGTCATCACACCTTTTTCTTGAAATAGATTTCCCTCACTTCAAAATATCGACGACAACAAATCATAATGTTGTTGTTGAGGAGAAACAACGATACAAGTTGTCTTGAATAATGTTTATCTCGCATTGCTGACAACAATGCATCCCTCTTCGCAAACCCATGTTATAATCCAAGAGGCTCAATGGGATTGGATCCCATATCCACCTCAACATGATTAATATTGCGGGTTTCATCTCACAGTCATTTCATGAGACTTCCCTTGCACCCACACATGGCATTCTCTTCCTAGATGATCCTTTTCGGTGAAGCCTTTTCATCGTTGGTAAAACTCGTAGCACACATCTGCTATTTCCCTTCACATCCTTGATGATAATGTTGTTCCTTCAGGTCATCGACGACCAAGCTTATTCCATCCTCCGGCTAAGATCAATCTAGAAATCGTTGAACTATTTCATGACCGTTGATCTCACGCTTATCCTCTACCCGACCCACACGGTTACTTAACGTCCTATCACTATAATTAAGAAGAGGATTTGTATCGAGTGATTGGATTAGTGAGAATTAAAATTTTATTACTAACCATTAAGTACTCTCATTAATATTTAATGATGTGTTTAAGAGTTTTTGTCATTGGAGGATCATCCACGATCATTGTCAACATATCTTACAACCACAAATTTTCGATGACAACAACCTTTCGGCGATCTCGTCCTTTCATCAACCCCTCTCTTCCGGTGATATAGTTAACAATCATAACTTCTAACTGCTTGTGACTATATTCATATCACCACATACTCCTCTGACTAGGTCTATGTTGTAACACACTTCTTCATTAATTACAACCAGAATTGGAGGGAATTTGGGAATGTTTAAATGTTATTGAGATTTAATCTTTTATCACTTGTCTATATCCTCACTAAGGAAAATAGGCACTGCAACGGTGAAGGTATGACCTCTTGATCTGTTTATTATGTTGGATTATTGAGAGGGGGGGTGAATCAGTAATAGAGTAATATAATCCTTTTTCACCAAAAATGAAAGTGTTATATCATTGTAGCATTATCATCCAATAGTTACAGATTAAATAAACAATGAACAAATGAACAATCACATGCATACACAGTACACCAATGTTTTTATGTGGAAACCCAAAGCAGGAGGAAACCACATAATGTTTTTTCTTATATGTCTTGAATAATTACATTCATTGGAAGCACCAACTTCCTTTTTTTTCCAGCTACAATTGGAAGGAGGCTCCAACCCCCTAGTTTTTCAGGCTACTACCTGAGGGAAGCTCCAACTCCCCAATTCTCTGGCTACAACCAGAAGGAGGCTACAACCCCCTATCTTCTTTGGCTACAATTGGAGGGTGGCTACAACCACTTGTCCTTTCCCCGTCCAACCACCCTGAACATGAAGTAGAATGATGGAACCACGGTCACACTATCACTGTGAGATATACCACTGTACAACTGTATCAATATGTACCACTGACCTCCAACCAACCTGTACAACTACCCTGTAATCAATATGTACCTGAACTGAACATGTATCAACACAAATACTACAGGTACATGACCTGTATTGCTGCAACACATGTATGTACACACCCTCACTGTTATGCAACCTATGCACGTACGTGGCCAAACTGTTATGCATCATGTGCATGCCTTCTGAAAACTAGGGTTTCCTTTCTCTTGAAAAATTATGACTCTCTGTAACTTCTTTCACAATATTTGTAACCTGTCACTGCATCCAGACTGTATCTGTACCCTATGCTTGCATCCTCTTTACCCAAAATATTTATATATATCTCTCTAGTCATGTGCCATGTAAATGTGTGTAATCACAACAAGTATATTATCCCTCACATGATCCAGACATCAAACCCTCTCTAGTATTAATCCTCTCAATACATCAACCACTTCACAAATAGAAGCTCTCAACCATGTACCATAAAAACCCTTAGCTATATGCCAAGAAATACAAGATGTATCAATGATAAATTATACCAACATTGTATTTTTGTAGTTATGACTTATACAGAAGTTCCCATGCAGCCACTAGTCTCTTTAGGGAGAATTATCAAATCTCCATAACCATTTCTCATGCATACATCAAATCCAACTATTCATAGAAATAAGACATGTCTTTTGAACCAATGGATAGATCTGATGTATATGAGCACTGTAGACCTTCCTGGGAGCTTGATCTCATAATCTAGAACCTTTGCATCTTCATCTCTTCAAGTTTCCATGGCTTTGCCAACATGTACACACCCTAATACACTTCCAACCCGTGTACGTACGCACCCTAATACATTGTCAACCCGTATACACCTTAGTCGGTATGCACCCTAATACACTATCAACCCACGTATGCCTCAGAAACTAGGGTTTTTTTGGTATTTGTTTTCATTTCGAAACTTTCGTTGTCAACCCTTCATACTACCTCAGAATTTTGCAACTTCATATGTATCAATGAGTACTTGCAATAAGCCTTACATAATAAAAGATATTCAATGTGTTCAAGTGTGATCAAATGAGAGAGCCTTGCCTCTTATTTATACTTTCATGCAACATCCCACTTTCCTTATTTTAGGGACTTCGTTATTAACTTTATTATTTAAGTAATTTATTTTGCAAACACTTTGAATTTTTGGGGCTTCTAGATGACTCATGAGCGTCCTCCAACTTCACATGGCCATAACTCTCTAACCGTGAGGAGTTATGTGATGTTCCACATACCACCAAAAATGGCATGACAAGCACTATCCATCTAGGATAGTTTCACTAACAAATTCATTTTCCTTCATCTCATTATTCCACAATTAAGCATGGGTTCTCTAACCATACTCATAGGATAACTCAATCTACAAAAAGTCTTCCCGTGAGGGCTTTCACCATAAGGGTACCACTTTGGAGTTCAACCATTTGTACTTCCTATCAACCATGACAAGACAATAATGAGTCATCTTTACATCAAACAAACTTGGGTCCATTACCCAAACCTTTATGCTACCGGAATTTTCTACCAGACTTTCTTCGAGTGTTGACATCAATGACAACTAACCTTAATCAACAATCTCCCCCTTTGGAATTGATGGAAACACTCTGATGCAATACTAAAATCATGTCATGCAAAACTGAAGTCATATCACTCATTCTCCCCCTGAAACCTCTGTCCTCTGCATCTCTGTGACCATTTCTCACCCTGGAATCATGCCTTTGTCCTATGCATCTGATAAATCTCTCCCCCTTTGCAATCAATGGCAAAGGTATCTTTCCATCCAGGGTTGCTCCCACTAATTGAATTGTCCTTTGTATGGTGCTTCCTCGTGTACATCTAAGACATATAATATAAGTATTCAAAATACTCAAAGGATTCCCTTGGAAGCGGTTTTGTAAAGATGTTTGTCACTTGTTCTTTTGAGTCCACATATTCAAATCTAATGTTATTTTTGTTAGAATATAATGGATGTGCTTGTTTTACCATTGACAATACTATTTCCACCCAACCATAGGCCGAAGCCACCCTCAGAGCACCTTAACCTTGATAGAGAATCATTTTGAAAGAAAACCCTAGGATAGATAGCCAAACAAAAGGTAGCACACCTTTCCCCAAGGATAGTGCATCAACAAGAGTTGATCAGATAGTCCAAACCCTAACCAAGAGATAGTCCAAGACAAACATGATATGCTAGCTGCAACAGCTACAATGGAAGCTCTCCTCAAACACACGCACAAGACTGGGCACTGTAGTGTGCACAAGTTGTTGCTTTGTAATTCTGAGACTGCCTGCCAGAATGAGAACTGGCCTCTTGTATTTATACTAATTCTGGCTAACTAACTGGGATGAATTCTCATTTTGGGTATTTGTTTGTTCAGTATATATTAATTCTTCTGGATGACTTCTTCTCTTGGAGACTAATAACCTAATATAAATTATCCTCTTGAGCCGACATTTCTTCTAGGGTTATTAGCCAACTCATTAGGGTTTCTTCTTTCTTTCTAGAGTATTTTATTCTCATTAGGTTTACACATGGAGGTAAATACCTCCCGCAACTACCATAATATAAACACTCCCTCCTATATAGGGAGGTATTACAGGTGATGGTCTTGAGCACGAACATACCATTCACCTGGTAGCATCAACATAGACTATCTCATGACTAGATCATGAGCACCATCATCACCATCAGTGTCATCAGTCGTATCATCTCTCGAAACCATAATCCATCTTAGCAATTAGACATGATGTTGGATACGTCACTCACACCACAGAGTGATACAAGATCCATTCTTCTAATATGGACGTATGTCCTAGAAGAGTAAATGTTCTGAACCATTTTCCATTTGGGAAATCTATGTTCCTTGATCATCCATCCAGTTGATAATCATTTCCAATACTGTTGATAGTCTTCAAGGCAATCAAAATAATATAGAACACAATTGTGTCTATCCATAGTAGTACATAACTACAATGTAGTGGTACACTACCACACCAAGTAACACACAAGTACTTGATCAAACAATGGAACACATCCACCACAGTAGTATATATATGTTGTCATACAATCTCCATAACAATCATCTGATATCAACCTGCATAGAAAAAATGTTATGATATAAATTGAATCATATGGGACATTCTTCCACTCACATCTATGAGATCTCAGAAGAGCATCTGCCCTCAAAAGGTAAGACATCAATGATGATCTATCTGGACTATTCTTCTCAAGCAAGGAAGAATAATTGTCCTGATTTCTGAGCCTGGACCATTCCTCCCACACTAAACAAAGTGTAACCTAGAGAGAATGAATCCTCCCTAAGGAATGTTTGTCCCTGATTTCTGAGCATGGTCCATTCCCCACCCTAGGCCATTCCTCTGGCACTAAACAAAGTGCAACCTGGAGAGAATGAATACACCCTAAGGAATGATTGTCTGGACCATTTCCCTTGTTAACCATAAGAGGAAAATGTTGTCTCATACCAACCTCCAAAATGAACCATTCCTCATGTTAACCACAATGAGAAATCGTTGTCCGGTGAGGTGGGGCAGTCTTCTTGAGTAACCCTCAAGAAGAGAGATTTCCCTAGACCACTCCCCATGTTAAGCACAATGGGAAGTTATTGTCTATGGTACATCAACAATTTGGACCATTTTTTGAACTGGAAATTTTTTGTCTGTCAGAAATCTCAATCCACTTTTCGAACTGGAAAGGAAAATGCTCATCCTGGACCATTTTTCGAACTGAAAAATGATTGTCCATAAATAAATACATATCAATGCTCCCTCCCAACCTGGGAGTCATCTCTTCCTTTTTCAATCTCCACGAGCTCTAGCTTGAGTACACAAACTCTTTCATCTTGGATAGAAGCTTTATCAAAATGTCTGCTTATCTGCTCATCTGTGGAGATATGTATTGGAGAACCACTTTCTCCTTTCTGGACTTCATCACGGATAATGTGATGCTTGATTTCAAATGTACTTCGGTCTGGAACACTAGTTTTTCTCTGAAGGCTTCATGTATCTCTGATCAATAAAGTATATCATTGTTTGGAACACTGGAACATATCCATGTGGCACTTCTTCTGTGATCATGAGATCTGATCTACTGAGTAATCATCTTGATACAATATCTTTTTTATAGAAAATCTTCACCATGCTTTTGCTATGCACTAGAGGTTCTCCACCAAGTTATCTTTTTCCATCTGCATACAAGGGTCTCTTTTTGGTATGCCTCAAAGTCTTGAGGTTTCTCTTCATATG
>CBVK0100357498.1:0-12773 GCA_900067695.1 Picea abies
GGCTTTCACCATAAGGGGACAAATTTGGAGTTCATCCATATTTACTTGTTATCAACAATGAAAAAACAATAATGGGTCTTATTTAAATCAAACAATATTGGGTCCATTACCCAAACCTTTGTGCTACAGGTATTTCTTCAAGGGTTGACATCAATGACAACCAACCTTAATCAACACCAACATGTACTCACCCTATACACAACCATCCCACATATGTACACACCATATACATAGCCAACCCATGTACTGTACACACCCTATACAAAGACAACCCACGTACACCTCAAAAACTAGAGAATTTTCATATTCAATGTAATTTTGAGATTCTCATTGTCAACCCTTCATGCAACCTCAGACGTTCGCCACTTTAGATGTATCGACAAGTATTTACAATAAGCCTTACACAAAAAATAGATATAATATATGTTCAAGTGTGTATTTGATGAGTGAACTTTGCCTCTTATTTATATCTTCATGTAGGATTACACTTTCCTTGTGTTGGGGAGTTCTCTATTTAAAATAATTTCTTTTGCAAACACTTTGAATCTTGGGGGATTCTATAAGACTCATGAGGGTTTTCCAACTTCATATGGTCATAACTCTCTAGTCGTGAGGAGTTATGTGACATTCCACATACCACCAGAAATTGCATGACAAACACTATCCATCTAGGATAGTTTTACTGACAAACTCACTGACCTGCATCTCATTATTCCATAAATAAACATGGGTTCTCTAACCATACTTCTAAGAAAACTTAATCCGCAAAGCATCTTCCCATGAGGGATTTCACCATAAGGGGACCACTTTGGAGTTCCTCCATTTTTACCTCTTATCGACCATGACAAGAAAATATTGAGTCATCTTTACATCAAAAAAACTTGGGTCCATTACCCAAACCTTTGTGCTAACGAGATTTCTTCAAGGGATGACATCAATGAAAAGCAACCTTAATTAACACTTTGATATTTCTTAAATAAGTATTCACTTCCACTTTGTTTCAATAGTTATATTGTGGGGTATAATTGTGTCCTTCAATTAATTTTTAAATGATACTATTTCCCCCTGAAAGATTTGGTTGTAGAATGAAAAATCATGGAATATTGGTCATTTTGCTTGCACCAAGTACTTCATTTCTTCTACAAAATTAATGAATATTTCCTCCAACTCTTCCTTTAATGCCACATAATATAGGGATCCAGTCCTCAACATTTAAAAAAAAAAAAAAAAAAATTTAAAACTGTTAGGAACCTAACCCTTCACGTAGGTAGAATAATATATTTCCATGTAATAAAGGTCAATATTAATAAGACCTAGCAGTAAGGAAGAATAATTCCAATGTAAGTAGACCTAATAGAAGATACCGCTTTTAGAAAGATGATCCTATAGATTTTTATTTTGATAGACATATTTAGTATAAATAGGAGTCGAGGGTATGAGAAGGTTTGTCTTGGATATTATTGTAATAGAGATCTTCTCTTCTGGAGGTTTTTCCCTTGAAGAGGAAAGTGAACATTGCTCTCAGTAATCAAAGTGCTCTTTTTGTGTTATTTTAATATCATTTTGGTATTATTGTGGTGTTGTTCTGGTTATATTGTTGTTCATCTTCCCTTTCTAGCTATTTATTTCTGTTTTGAATACTTTTGTATATGGAATATTACAAGTGGTATCAGAGCACCTTCCTTGGAATAAAATTGTGCATTAATTTTTTTTTCATGGTAGAGATGTATTCTGACATCTTTAAGATACATAGATATGTCGTTATGCACATAAACATGTGGTCATGGATTCATACACACAGGAAATAAAAGTGGTACTTAAGCGCACATCTGTTGGCCACCCTTGTAACCCCTGTTAATATCCCTTTGACTGGTAGCACATCACAAAACACCTATAACAGATCAACCTAGATATCTTGAAGCCCTCCATAGATAAATTGATCGATTGTCTGACTGTTATAATGCCACTGAGAAAAAAACTTAGGAAGATACTCTCGAGTACTTGGGTACTCGGGTAGTACTGCTAAGGGTATGATCTAGCCTCCTTAATGGGTTCCCTGAGATATTGGGATGAGTACTACTGTTGGACCCCATACGTATATCAGAGAGATATATCACAAGAAAGACCATTTTTTGTAGAATCCTTGAATAACCTAACCCTCAGGAAGGAAACATAAATAGAACCAACAAGATCTATTACCATGTTATAGTGTCTTATGCATTCTAGCTGTGAAATTACTACACATTTCTTCTTGTTAAGTATTTGGGAATTTCATCACTATAGTATTATTCAAGCCGTAGTATAACTCCATAGGAGTAAACAAAATATATATAAAAAAAGTATAGTGGTCCCGTCAGCACACTTATTTGGGACCTATTCCACTAGATTCCCCTTTTCTCCTTGATCGCAGTCATACCTTCATTTTTAATCCTTTTTGTTTTAGTGGACGCGGCCCCTTCCTAGTTTCCCTATTTTTCTTCCTATCCCATTATATTTCCCTTCAAGCATTGATTTTTCTGGTACCTATCACTTCTAAGTCCTTTTTTTTGTGGTCCCACCCGCCCATATTTTATCCTAACCCACACTTCACCTCTCCAAATGGACACCACTCACAACCAAGATATCCAAACTTCTGTCAATCAAGACCATGTCTCCATTGAACATCTCACATTTCAGATGTATTCCACCAATTCATGCATTGACAACTTGGAAGCCAACCTCACAACCTAATTGGCCTCCCTCCAAACTAATGTTAATCAATTTTTGAGCCACCCTATAGGTCCTTCTTCATTAGCACAACCCGATGCTGCTGATTTCTCTCAGTCTCCACATTTTCACTCCAACTCCTTTCATCGTGAACCTTGTCTTCCCTGCGTAGAGGTGAATAAATTTGATGGCTCTGATCCTATAGGTTGGCTCACTCAAATGGAGCATTATTTTTATCTTCATAGTATTACTGACGAGTTGGCCAAACTTCACTATGTCATCCTCTATATAGATCCTGAACATTGGCAATTGTGGCAATGGCGAAAAAATTCATGTCAGGGGTATATTTCTTGGACCTAGTTTGTTGTTGAGATCTATGTCTGATTTTATAATGATACCCAATATCTAGTTCATTTGACCAAGTTGAAACAATAAATCATAATGGAAGACTTCATCATTGGTTTTGAGAATTTGTCCTTTTGAACAGAGGGAATGTTAAATGTGTTCTTCTCTAAATTCTTTATAAGTGGCCTCAAGGATGAAATCCAATCCCAGGTTCTCATGACCTGAAATCCCACTTGGTTAGAAGATAATCAACGTGCTAAAGAGGCCCAACAAGTTGTTTTTTCCCACAACAAAATCCCCCCTTTTGTTCCTCACCCTCGACCTGCTAATCCTAACCCCCTTGTTACTCCCCTCAAGGTCCAAAAACTAACTAGAGATGAAATGTATGAACGCCAGCCGAAGGGTCTTTTCTATAATTGTGATGAAAAATATTTTCCAGGGCACAAGTGTAAGGAACAAAAACTATTTATGGCCATCTCAAAATATGTTGAAGAGAATGTGACAGTTCCCCTTCTTGAAGAACCTTCCCTTCCCGATTCCACCCAAGAAACTGTTGACCCACCTGAAGTTGACCAACTTATTTCCTTGCATACCCTCACTGGCTTCTCAGCCCCCCAAACACTCAAGCATATTGGCTACATTAAGAACATGAAGGTCATAATCATTGTTGAAAGTGGTATCACCCACACTTTTATTCATTGTTGCATTGCCTAGGAAACCAATTTCTATATTCATGTTGTCAATAATTTTCAAATCATGATAGCCAATGGTGGGTCCATGAAATGTGGTGGGCGGTGTGAAAATGGTTGTCTTCAAATTGGACATTACCAACTGAAATATCATATGTTTTCCATTGACATGGAAGGTTGTCACATTGTGCTAGGTGTTGAATGGTTACACTCTTTGGGTCCCATTCTTATGGATTTTAAGGAATTAACCATGCAATACTAATAGGAAGGAAAAAATTATCAATTCCAAGGTCTCACAGTTGGTTCTCCTAAGATCATTAGTTCCCATCTTATGGAAAATCTCCTCAAGAAAGGCCACTCTGGTATCATTTCTCAACTCCATTGTATTCAAGTTGTTGAGACACACTCTAGTATCATTGCATCCTAATCTCCAAGCTATCCTTTCCAAACATAAAGTTGTTTTTTCCACCCCTTAGGGCCTTCCTCCTTCTCTTGGTGTTCATGATCATTCTATTCCCCTTGTTCATGGCATTCATCCTCCCAATGTTCTCCCTTATCGCCACCCCTTTGACCAAAAGAATGAAATTGAGAAAAATGTGCAGGAATTTCTCCAAGCGGGTGTTATCCACCTAAGTACCAGCCCTTATTCTTCCCATGTGGTCATGCTACTTAAGAAATAAGGTACTTAGTGCATGTGTCCCAACTTTCGTGCCCTTAATAATCTCACCATCAAGAACAAGTTCCCCATTCCTGTCATTGATGATCTCTTTGATGAGTTGAGTGGTGCTTAGTACCTCACTAAACTTGATCTGCATTCTGGCTACCACCAGATACGTATGAAAGAAGATGACATACCCAAGACTACCTTTCAAACTCATGATGGTCTACGAGTTTTTGGTCATTCCCTTTGGCCTTTTTAATTCCCCCTCCACCTTCCAAAGCCTCATGAATCATGTCTTTCATCCTTTTCATCGTTAGTTTGTCTTAGTTTACTTTGATGATATTCTCATCTATAGTAAAACTTGGAAATCTCATCTTTCCCATGTGGATAACATTCTCCATCTACTCTCGCAACACCAACTTTTCCTGAAACAATCTAAATGTGCTTTTGGCGCCTTGAAAGTTAGGTACTTGGGTCATACTATTGGAAAGGTTGGTGTCAGGGTGGATCCTAAGAACATTGAAGATATCCAAGTTTGGCCTCACCCAAAGACTCTCAAAATCTTGCATGGATTTCTAGTTTTAACAAGTTATTATTGCAAGTTTGTTAAGAATTATGGGAAGATTGCGACACCTCTCACTGTTCTCCTTAAAAATAATTCTTTCACTTAGAATCCAACAACTGCTTAGGATTTTCAAACCTTGAATATTGCCATGTGCACCACTCCAATTTTGGCCCTTCCTGATTTCAAAAAGACCTTTGTTCTGGAATGTGATGCTTCCGGGAAAGGAATTGGCATCTTCCTTATGCAAGAGGGTCGACCTTTGGCCTTTACCAACAAACAACTGTCAGAGGGAAATTTGGGCAAATCAATCTATGAAATTGAAGATGGCCATGTGCACCACTCCAGTCTTGGCCCTTCCTGATTTCAAAAAGACCTTTGTTCTGGAATGTGATGCTTCCGGGAAAGGAATTGGCATCTTCCTTATGCAAGAGGGTCGACCTTTGGCCTTTACCAACAAACAACTGTCAGAGGGAAATTTGGGCAAATCAATCTATGAAAAAGAAATGTTGTCTATTTTACATGTTGTGGATCTTTGGAGCTCGTATCTATTGGGACAATGCTTCCAAATTAAGATAGATAATCAAAGTCTCAAGTATTTTATGGAAAAACGCCTTTCCTCCCCCAAGCAACAAAAATGGGTGACTAAGATTTTTGGATATTTCCATAAAATATGAAGATGAAGGGTCCCTTTTTTCTCTCTCCTTCATTGTACCATATTGGCTCCAAGTTGTTCTCTAGGAATGGCTACAAAATCCCAAAAGTTCACATCTGATACAACAATTTCAGTCCAATTCTCCAGTCTCCCCAGGGAACTCTTGGCTCAATTATGAGCTTCGATACATAGGTATTTTATATTTAAGTAAACAGTCAAAACTTAAATCCACGGTACTTTCTGAGCTTCATGCTACACCCACAACTAGGTACTCAGGGTTTACCAAAACCTATGATCAGGTCAAAAGTTCCTTTTTATGGGATGGTATGAAAAAGGACATTCATAATTTTGTGGCTGAATGTGATGTGTGTCAACGCAATAAGGGAAAACAATCAAATCTCATGGCACACTACAACCACTTCCAATTCCACCTTCTATTTGGTGGGATATCTCTATGGATTTTTATTGTAGGCTTACCAAAGTAAGGCAATAAATCACTCATCATGGTCGTAGTTGATCATCTTTCCAAGTACGCTAATTTTTTTTCTCTTCAAAACTCATTTAAAACATCCATTGTGGCTCAAATTTTCATGGATAAGGTCTTCAAGCTTCATGGCATGCGACATTCTATTGTTTATGATCTCAACCCAAGTTTCACCAACAATTTTTTTCAAGAGTTATTCAAGCTCCAAGGCACCCAATTGCATCTCAACAAAGCTCATCATCCCTAGAATGATCGTCAAAATGAAGTGGTCAACAAGTGTTTGAAAACATATTTGAGGTTTTTTGCATCGGAAAGGAAAAATCAGTGGGCTCAATGGTTACCACTAGCTGAATGGTGGTACAACACTTCTTACCATACAACTACCCACATGACTCCTTTTGAAGAAGTATATGGAAAAAATCCACCATTAGTTATCTCATACTTTCTAGGTGTCTCAAAGGTCTAGGCAGTTGACCAAACACTTACACTTTGAGAGGCTATTCTCCAGACCCTCAAAGAGAATTTTTTCATGGCCCAGAATCGCTTGAAGAAACAAGCAGTTCAAGGTCGCTCTAAACGTCAATTTGCAAAAGGGGATCAGGGGTTTCTTCAACTGCAACCTTACAAGAAAAATTTCCTCAAGGTTGACCATTGTCAGGAACTTGTGCCCAAATTTTATGGTCCTTACATAGTTCTCAAGACTGTGGGACAGGTGTCCTATCAGCTAGCTTTGACTAATCATTCTAGTCCCCATCCTAATTTTCATGTTTCCTTCTTAAAGAAGGTGATTGGAAATAAGTTCAAAAATCAAACCAACCTTCCCAAGTTGGACGAAGAAGGCTCCATTTGGATACAACCACAAGCATATTTGGACCATCATGAGCATCTTCTGTGTCAATGAACCATGAAGGAAGTGCTAGTCTAGTGGAATGATACAAATCTAGCAGATGCCACTTGGGAACCAACTATTATTCTGCAACAATTTCCTCATCTCAAGCCTTGAGAACAAGGCTGTTTTTAAGGGGGATGACATGTTAGGGACCTAACACTTCAATTAGGTAGAATATTATATTTCCATGTAATAAAGGTCAATATTAATAAGGCCTATCAATAAGGAAGAATGATTCCAATGTAAGAAGACCTAATAGAAGCTTCCACTTCTAGAAGGATCTTCCTCTAGATTTTTCCTTTGATAGACATATTTAGTATAAATAGGAGTCAAGGGTATAATAAGTTGTTTCTTGGATATTATTGTAATAGATATTTTCTTTGCCAAAGGTTGCCCCCTTGAAGAGGCAGGTGAAAATTTCTCTCAGTAATCAAAGTGCTCTTCTGGTGTTATTCTAGTATCATATTCATATTATTGTGGTGTTGTTATGGTTATATTACTGTTCATTTTCCATTTCTAGTTATTTATTTTTGTTCTACATACTTTTTATATCTGAAATATTACAAAAACAACACAACAAGATTAAAAATTGGTTGAAGATTTGATACCAACTTGTACTATTCGAGAACCCAAAATAGAACAATTGTTGCAACTACAAAACTAACTGAAATATAAAAAAAAAGATAAAAGACACAGTCAAGTAAAAATGAGGGAATTGTTTTGGACAGGCATTTTGGAAACAATATTTAGGGAAATCCTAAGTATGGAGGATCTGTGCAACAACAGAAGAAATAAGACAAGGTAGGATAAGAGTGTGCAATAAAGGCACATGCATGCTTGGAAGTGCATGGTAAAAGTATACTTAGCAAAGAATAAATCAGAGAATAAAGCGGGAGAAAAAAATAGGAGAAGAAAGAAAGAGAAGAAAGAGGGAGAAAAGGATGGATAGCAGTTCATCATGATAAAAGCATAAATATGTGCAAAAGCATGAAGAATAATAGTTGGGAGTGCAAAAGCAACATGCATATGGAAAAGAAGGAAAAGTAAGTCTGAAAAACAAGTCAACAAGTTTTTAATGAGTTAGAATGACTTGTAATAGGGTTTTTGGGATAAGAAAAGTAGGGTTTTGAGCCCTATAATTCATGCATAAATAATATCCGAAAACATAAATATTGCAAAGAATTATAGTGGAACAACATAATAGTTGAAACCACAATACTAGAATAATACCTTTATTGATAGGAAAAAATGTTCACGTGCCTCTTTGAGGGGGAAACCTCTAGTAGAGAAGCGCTCTATTAAAATAATTCTCAATACAAGCTCCTCTCATACCTTCTACTCTTATTTATACTAATTCTATTTTCTAAAGAACATTCTAGAAGAAGATCTTTCTAGAAATGGAAGCTTCTATTAGGTCTTCTCACATTGAGTTGTTCATATTTATTAATAGGCCTTATAAACTAGTATCATCCTTTATTACATGGAAAATATATTATTCTACCTACATGAGGGGTTAGGGGGTTAGGTCCATAACATGTCCTCAATGCTTGAGATGAGGAAATTATTGGAGAATAGTGGCCAACTCCTAGGTGGCATTTTCTGGAGTTGTATCTTTCCATTGCACTAACACTTCCTTGATGGTGACATGATAGAGATGACACTCATGTTGGTCCAAGACTTCATGTGGCTACAACCAGATGGAACCTTCAACATCCAACTCAGGAAGAGCGGTTTGAGTTTGTAACTTAGTTCCAATCACATTATTTAAGCATGAGACATGGAAAACATGATGGATCTTAGAGTGATTGGGTAGATCTAACTGATAGGCCACCTATCCCACACGCTTGAGAATTGTATAAGGACCACAAAATTTTGGAGAAATCTCATGAAAGTGTTTGACTTTTATCGAAGTCTTCTTGTAAGGATGTAGACAAAGAAACACCTGGTTCCCTTCAACAAAGTGGCATTATGAACATACTTGATCTACTTGTTGTTTCATACGATTCTGAGCCATGACCAAATTTTATTTGAGAGCACGAAGAATGGTTGCATAGACTATAAGAGTTTTTTCAGTCTCCTGAACCTTCGATACCCCTGTCATGTAGGAAATAACTTATGGGGGATTTTACCTGTAGACTACTTCAAAAGGGGTCATGCGAGTAGAGGTATGGTAAGATGTGTTATACCACCATTCAACAAGGGGTAACCATTGATCCCATTGATTTTGTTGGTTAGATGAAAACCAACACTAATATGTTTCCAAACAGTTGTTGATGGTTTGGCCATTAGTATGGGGGTGATAAGTAGTATTGAGATGTAATTATGTGTCCTAGAGCCTTAATATTTCTTGCCAAAAATGGTTGGTGAAATTGGGATCTCTATCATATACAATAGAATGAGGCATGCCATGAAGTTTGAAAATATGATCCATAGAAATATGAGCCACTGTGGACGTTGTGAATGAATGTTGAAGAGAAACAAATCAACATATTTGGAAAGACGATCAACTACAACCATGATGACTGAATTATTTTCTGATTTAGGTAATCCCATAATGAAATCCATGGAAACGTCCCTCTAAATAACTGGTGGAATTGGAAGCAGTTGTAGTGTCCCCGAAGCTTTGATAGTTTCTCCCTTGTTGCATTCACATAGATCACATTAAGCCACAAAGGTGCATATGTGTTGATTCATACCATCCCAAAAATATGAACATTTAGTTCATTCATAGATCACATTAAGCCACAAAGGTGCATATGTCTTGTTTCATACCATCCCCAAAAAATGAACATTTAACTCATTCATAGGTTTTGGTAAACCTTGAATGTCGTGTTGTTGGTGAAGAATGAAGCTCAGAAAGCAACGTTTATTTAAGTTGCCACTAGTGGATTAAATACATACAAACTTTGTAGTGGATCTCTTCATTGTTCCAAGAGTATGTTGAATAAACTGGATAATTGTCTTGCAATTACTGGATTAGTCAAGAATTTTTGGTGTCTTGTAGCCATTCCTGGTGAACAACTTGGATCCATTCTGGTATAATGAAGGAGATTGAAAAAAGGGATCCTTCTTCTTCGTACTTTTAGGACAGAGTTTCAAGAACTACATTTTCTTTTCCCTTCTTATACATTATCCCATAATCATATCCAAATATCTTGGTCACCCATTTTGGTTACTCCAGGGATGAAATCCTCCATTCTTGGAAACGCTTGAGACTCTAATGGTCTTTTTTAATTTAGAAGTGTTTCCCCAACAGATAAGGATGCCAAATATCCACATCATGAAAAAAAACCAACATTTCCTTTCCATATATTGATTGTCTGAGATTTCTATCCAAGAGTTCTTTTCTAGTGAAGGCCAAAGGCCTGGCCTCTTGCATGAGTACTACTCCAATTCTTTTCCCAAAAGCATCACATTCCAGGAAAAAAGTCTTTGTGAATTTAGGAAGGGCCAGGATAGAAGTGGTGTACATGACATCTTTCAATTCTTGGAATGATTGATCAGTTGCTGGATTCCAAGTGAAATCATTCTTTTTAGGGAGAGCAGTAAGAGGTGCTACAATTTTTCCATAATTCTGAACAAACATGTGATAATATCCTGTTAAACCTAGATAACCATACATGCTCTTGATAGTTTTGGGGCATGAACAATCCTGCATAGATTTAATTTTCTTAGGATCCACCCTTACACCATCCTTGCCAACAATACAACCCACTTACTCAACTTCCAAACTCTAAAGGAACATTTAGATTTATTGAGAAAAAGTTGGTGTTAGGAGAGTAGATTGAGAACTTGATCCACATGGGTAAGATGTTCTATCCATGTTTGACTATAGATGAGAATATCATCAAATAAAACAAGGAAAAAATGACGGAGAAAAGGATGGAAAACATGGTTCATGAGACTTTGGAAAGTGGAGGGAGCATTACATAGGACAAAGGGCATGAACAAGAACTCATAGTGACACTCATGAGTTCAAAAATCAGTCTTAGGAATGTCTTCCTCTTGCATACATATCTGGTGGTAACCAGAACGAAGATCAGGTTTAGTAAAGTACTAACGACCACTTAATTCATCCAAGAGATGGTCAATGCCATGCATGGGAAATTTGTCTTTGATGGTGAGTTTATTAAAGGTGAAAAAGTATAGACACATGCACAAAGTACCTTATTTCTTGACTACCATGACCATAGGAGAATAATATGAGCTGGTACTAGGGCATATACCACCCTTGGCTAGCAATTCTTGAACAATTTTCTCAATTTCATTCTTTTGGGAAAAGGGATGATGATAAGGGAGAATGTTGGGAGGAATATTGTCAGGGATTAGAGGAATGGAATGATCATGAACACCACGAGAAGGTGAAAATCCCTAGGGGGTGGAAAAAATAACTTGGTGTTTGGAGATGATACATTGGAGGTCAGGATGCATCGATGTGGTCTCAATTGCTTGGATAGAGTGTACTTGGGAAATAATTTTGGAATGACCTTTTTTGAGGAGATTTTCCATTCGATGGGAACTGATGATCTTAGGTGAACCTGAAGTGATTCTTTGGAGTTTATATTGTTGTGCATCATGTTGGAATTGCATGTTTAATTCCTTAAAATAAAGGAGGATAGGACCAAGAGTGTGTAACCATTCCGCACTGAGAACAATATCACACCCATCCATGTCAATAGAAAACATATGATATTTCAGGTTGTACTGCCAAATTTGGAGACACACATTTTCACTACACACCACACATTTCATGGAATCTCCATTGGCAATCATGATGTCAATGTTGTTGACTTCATGGATATAGAAATGGGTTTCCTGGGAAATACGATGATGAATAAAATTATGTGTATTTCCACTATCAATTAAGATGATGACATTTTGATTCTTAATGTATACAATGAGCTTTAGGTTTTGGGATATTGAGAGGAGTGGTAGGAGGGGCAAGGTTGGTAGGTCGAGTGTGAGGAATAAAGGGAGGTTTGCGGGTCTGAGTAGAGACAACATGTTTGGATTCCTTATCATGTTGAGTAGCTTCCAACCAAGTTTGAGGGAGAGGCATGAGGACCTGGGATTGAATTTCATCTTTGAGGCCATTTATAAAAACATTCTTGGAAGAAGGCATCAAACATGCCCTCTGTTCTGAAATCCAAGTGATCAAAGACAAACCTCAATTCTTCCACTGTTCCAAATTGCTTCAAATTGGTCAAATGACCAAGATAATAGGTGTCAGTGTCAAAGAAATTGTATAACTCTGTCAAAAATTGTGTCCAAGAAACATACCCTTGTCGAGTCTTTCTATGCCATTGCCACCATTTCCAGTGTTCTGAATCAAAATAGAGGAAACCATAATGAAGTTTGGCCAGATCATCAGTAATTCCATGCAAGGAGAAATAATGTTCTATTTGAGTAACCCAACATGTGGGATCTGATCCATCAAATTTTTTCACCTCAACTTGGGGGAGACAGGGGTCACAAGGAAGGGATTTGGTGTATATTCTTCAAAATAAAAACCTTGGGGATCACATTCCTAAAGCTTCCAAGAAGAATTCAGAAAATCAAGACAAACAAGGTAACTCTCATGTACTTGTTTTTGTTAACTCTTCTCCTAATGCATGGATATTATAGTCAAGTGCATCCCACAAAATGGTTGAAATAGAGAATATTTTATATTCTATTTATGCATGTAGGGGTTGTTAGAATATAGAATATGGTGTGCTCATTTTACCAATGAAGATACCCTCGTCACCCAACCATAGGTCGAAGCCACCCTCCGAGCACCTTA
>CBVK0100357499.1:0-12772 GCA_900067695.1 Picea abies
TCGGCATTCCTGCTGAACCGCTCTTCCGATCTCACGTACCGATTCAAGAGCGATAAATAAGATAACCATCAGGTACAAATTTCCATTGCTGAGAATGGATGATCTGATGGACTGCCTAAGTGGGGCAAAGTATTTTTCAAAGATAGATTTGAAAAGTGGATACCACCAGATTCGCATTAGGGAAGGCGATGAGTGGAAGACAACCTTCAAGACCAATGAAGGATTGTATGAATGGCTAGTCATGTCGTTTGGCTTGACAAATGTGCCAAGTACTTTTATGAGGTTGATGAATGAAGTCCTGAGGGAATTCATCGGGAAATTTGTCATTGTTTATTTGGATGACATATTGATTTACGGTAAATCAGAGGCTGAACATCTGAAGCATTTGGCCATTGTGATGAGGAAGCTACAGCAGGAGAAGTTGTTGATCAATGTGAAGAAATCCTCATTTATGAAGACAAAGCTCATTTATTTGGGTTTTGTTATATCCGAAAATGAGTTGAGGATGGATCCAGATAAGGTGGAAGTGATCAAGAATTGGCATGAGTTGAGGATGGATCCAGATAAGGTGGAAGTGATCAAGAATTGGCCATCACCAAGGAATGTATTCGAGGTGAGAATTTCTCATGGTTTGGCTAGTTTCTACCGAAAATTCATCAGGAATTTCAGTGGAATCAGCGCTACAATGATGGACACAGTGAAGAAGTGGCATAAGTCTTTTCACTGGACAACAGAGGCTGAGAAGAGATTCAATCTATTGAAGCAAAAGATCACGGAACGACCAGTGTTGGTGTTGCCAGACTTTCAGAAGAAATTTCAGGTGAAATGTGATGCAAGTGGGTTTGCCATAGGAGCAGTCTTGAGTCAGGAGGACAGACCAATTTCATATTTCAGCGAGAAGTTGGATGAGGCAAAATTGAAATACTCCACGTATGATAAATAATTTTACGCTATCATACAGGCATTGAAGAAGTGGAGGCATTACTTGATCCCGAAAGAATTTGTATTGTACAGTGACAATCATGCATTACAGTTTGTGACTCAACATGAGAAATTGAATCAGAAGCATGCAAAATGGGTAGAGTATATGCAGAATTTCACGTTTGTAATTAAACATATTCCAGGTACTGCTAACAAAGTAGTTGATGCTTTGAGCAGGAAGTGTTTGTTACTGCGGGAGTTTCAAATCAAAACATTAGGTTTTGAAAATCTCAGAGACATGTATGCAGAAGATGCAGATTTTGCAGAGGTGTACGAAGCAGCTGAGAATCCAGTTCTCAGGGATAGGAGTCCTTGGATAGATTATATGATCCAAGAGGGATTGTTGGTCAGAGGCAATCAACTGTGTATCCCAAAATGCTCCATGAGGGAGAACTTGTTAAAGGAGAAACACAGTGGTGGATTGGCAAGACACTTTGGCCATGACAAGACATTCGCAAAGCTGAATGAGTCATATTTTTTTCTGGGGATGCGAGAAAATGTCAAGAAGTTTGTTGACAAATGCAGAATTTGCCAGCATTCAAACGAAAGAAAGCAGAATGCAATATTTTATCAGCCATTGTCCATACCAGAGAGGCTGTGGGAGGCGATAAGCATGGATTTTGTATTGGGATTGCCAAGAACACAAAGAGGATTTGATTCCATATTTATAGTAGTGGATAGATTTTATAAAATGGCACATTTTATCCCATGCCAGAAAACCAACGATGCGACTCACATCGGAAATTTGTTTTTCAAAGAAATCGTTCAACTTCATGGATTGCCAAAAAGTATTGTTTCAGACAGGGACACCAAATTCAGAGGGCATTTTTGGAGGACCTTTTGGAAGAAGCTAGGGACTAAATTGATGTTTAGTTATGTTTATCATCCTTAGATGGATGGACAAACAGAAGTGGTCAACAGAATTCTGGGAGACTTGCTAAGGAGCTTGGTGACAGAGCATCACAGCAGTTGGGACCATATATTGCCACAGGCAGAGTTCGTATACAACGACTCAGTCAATCGGAGTACAAGGAAAAGTCCATTTCAGGTTGTATATGGGATGTAGCCGAGAGGATTTTCTGAACTGAGGGATTCAGAACAGACTGCAACTAGCAGTGCTAGTGCAGAAGAGTTTGCTGAGGCAATGAAGGAACTTCAGAGTCAGGTGAAGGAGCGACTGCTGAAATCAAGCCAGGAGTACAAGCGCAGAGCAGATTAGCATCGGAGACAACTTCAGTTTGGGGTTGGTGACTTAGTCCTAGAACATCTAAGGAAGGAAAGGTTTCCGAGGGGAACATACAATAAGTTGAAAATGAAGAAAATCGGGCCATGCAAGGTCTTCAGAAAATTCGGAGAAAATGCTTATGAGATCGAGTTGCCGGATGGCATCGGAATATCTCTGATATTCAATGTCGCAGATTTATACCCGTACAGGGCTGGAGAAGCAGAGACTGGAACTGAGGATCCAGTGATCCATTGGGTGAAACAATTGATAGTTGCAGAGAAACCGCAGATGGAGTGCATACTGGACAAGAGAGTGGGTAAGAAGACTAGACGAAAGCAATACTTTGAGTATCTGGTCAAGTGGAAAAATCATCCAGTGGAAGATGCCAGCTGGGAGACTGAAGATGAGATACAGAAGCATGGACAAACCATGCAGGAGCTCATGGACAGAAGCCCAAGAAAGTTTTCAAGCCTAGGAGTATGATGCAGGAGCATCGCCAGCACATCAAGCGAGCCAGCGCGGAAGCAGAATACAGCTGGATAAGCTAGCACAAAGTTTTTGAATTGCTTTGGGACTATTGCGCAAATATTAAATGAGTCATTTAAGAAGAGGTGCCTTTGTATATTGTAAAGGGACCTTGAGCCTTTAAGCTCTCGTCCTTTTGGTGGATAGTCGGCATTTAATAGATTTAATGCAGTTAGATAGGAATTTAATTCTAGATTTGATAGCTTTAGAGTCCAAGAGGGAAAACGGATATAGACACCCTCATTGTATCATTGTATTATTATCAAGCATTCGGGATGAAGAGCAGAAGAGCATATAGAGAACTGTATGAAGAACACCCATGTATAGGCATTTGAATTAATAGAAGAAAGCTTTGATTCAAATTCATGGCTTGTGTTGTTTCTCTTTGCATTGATGTTATGCTCATCAATGTTTACTTCCTGTTATACATTTTCTTTTATATGTTGTTTATGTGATTTCATGGTGAAATTGAAGTCTGAAGGGAAGAGGGAATTAGTTTCAATTGTTTCTCTAATTTGAACCAAAGGATTCCTGCAAGGAGTGCAGTCGAATTTGTCCGCAAGGAGTGCGTTGACAGAAGGGTTCAATTAGAGGTAACTTTTGTACTCATTTCCTCGAAGGTGCAGTCAAGCACAGTGTCATGCAAGGAGTGCACAGGCCAAGGAAAAGCCTCAGAGTTGCGATTCTGAGTAAAGCTCTGAAAGATTGTTGCTGCAAGGAGTGCGCAAGTCGAGAAACTTCAACTCTCAGTCGAGGTTGAAGGATTGTTGCAAGGAGTGTGTGCAAAGAGTTCTCTCTTTCGAAGTGACTGAGTAACAGTGGAAAGCTCAGGAGGAGTATGCCTTTGAATTCGTCGAGGGATTGCATAGAGAGGTTGTGCATTTAAGCGTTCGAGCAAGCATTGAAGGCTCGCACTCAGGTAAGTCCCGAATCCTTTGGCATTAGGATTCGCGATCCCTCGAATTCTAAAATTCCAATTGAAGAAACGGGGTGTGGAAAGGTCAATTCACACGTGCACATCGGAGATTCAGCGCATCGGGTATCAGGAGTCAGTGATTCAAAGTACATAATATCACGAGCTGCAAAATTGCGATAGAGCAGAAGTGCTGATAGGTACGGAAGAACTCAGCGTTGACTGGCCATCGGGTCTCGGGGATTCGAGAGCCCAGTGATCAGCCGAAGACTCATGAAGCTGGGAGTTCTGATTTCCTGACAAGTGAACAAAGGGGAGTTGTGCTGAAGAGAATCTATGGGGTGCAGATTTCCCGATAGGGAAATAAAAGAACCTTGGAGTTCTTCAGGCCGAGAGGGAAAGAAGATCCTGTAAGAGCGGTCACACTCCGAGGAGTGCAGTTGCGTCACATGTCATCGTATCTTAGGTGGAATTTGACTTCTCTTTGTATGTCTTCAGTCCACATGACCAGTTGTAGGTCCATGCTGCAATTGCCTCTGTATATTGGATAAGCTATGCAGCAAGACTGCATTAATTTCCATTTGTTTTTCTTGCTCCTTTATCAATATCTCGTTGTCGTCCTTGCAACTTTGTAATTCGGCCATGAGGGTCCTTACAATTTTAGCCAGATTCAGAGAGGTCTCCACCCCCTCCTCTCATCAGATTCTTCGTATCTATTGTGGGATCCATTCCCCACTTCATGGAACGTCACCATCCTTTATGCTTGTAGTTTCTCGTGATTCATTGATTTCTTGATTGTTGACAAGACAGATGTTGTTAGCTAACAGTATATTAGGTCATGAACCATAAATAGTTCATATTTCTTAAATACACACACACAGTAGAAATATTTCATTCTTTTCTTCAGTAAGAGTTTAACCAAACTCTTTAGGAATGAGGTAAGGTAGGGCATCACCCTTAAATTTCTTTAAATATGGTTTTTACGCAACTCGTCCATGAGCCCAAGAAGACCAAGTGATGCAACCATGCTCTGATACTAATTTGTAAGACACTCGACTCCTTAATACTCCTTTAAGGGGTGGGGCATCATAAATTCATTTTTCCTTAACTAACTCATCTCGAATTATCTCTCCAAGATGATTCATTCTCTTCTACTTTCCCGTAGATTTCTAACGACTTCTACCAGATTCTAAACTGATACTTGGTTTATATATTATGGATTCCCAAAGTTATTTAGGAATTTACTGGTTGAGGGCCACGTGGATTCATATCGTTATTATTATTTCTTGATTACTACATCCCATACGGAAGTTCCATCCATCAACCAATCAGACGACTGGTTTAACCCTCGTCTAACACATAGGCTAGTGGGGAATTTTGATTTTGATGCTTCGACGTTGAACCTCTCTTTTCTATCTATGCATGAGACCTCTGAAGTCCCAAACTTATGAAATCTCAGAAGATTTCCACGTGGTTCTAGACTTCAAACCTTTTTGGTCTCTCTGCAATGCTACATCCCCAAATTCTCTAGAGTCCCAAATTCCCAAACTCCTGGAGTCCTGATCACTTCACCACCCACAATGGCTAGGAGGACATGTACATGAACTAACACATAGGAGTGGTTAGGGTGACACATGTTACATTCCAATGGGCCTATAGGGTAAGTGATACACATGAATCCGGGTGACACATGACACATCAATATGGGTTCCACGTCACCCTGGGTGATGTCACTGCACCATGTCACCCCAGACTGATAGGCTTCTAACATTCCTTAGATATCACATTCAGGATTTGGCCACGTATATTTAAAGATCTATAGCTCCTTTTACCTCATGGATTTGGCATTTGAGAGTGTTGTGATGAAAAATCCTCTTATCTCCTGAAGTTCCCAATATTCAAACTAAAGGGTTGGTATATCTACAACTAGGAAAGGACCTGAAGGATCCCTCAATCTACAGTTCTAGGTCCTTCACGGCTCCGGCCTTCAGCATTTTGGATCTCAGTTTAGTTGGTAAGATAGGTTCACCTAACCACCTGGGGATATGGCTAATGTCGGTCAAGCTTATGGGAAAACCAAGTCTCCCAGTTACCTTCGGCCATTATAAGGCTAGTAAGGTCAGGCATACTTCGAAGTCCTGGACTCCCAGAACTCCAAAGTGTTGGAGTTACTTCACACACACCTAGGATTTATTTTTCCTAAGGTTTTTATTTTTTCATTAGTCATAATTATTCATTATCTAGTCTCTTATATTTTAGGAGAGAATATTCCACCTGGAGAATATTCTCTTTCAGTTCACACTTCAGTTTGACTAATTGAGTTGAGTTTAGATGTTGCATTGGTATCATCACCATGCAACATTGGGATCATCACCATGATAATTGGACCTTTCCTTGGTATCATCACCAAAGTGGTGCATTAGCCTTGATTCCTTGAGTTAACTCCTCACTACTTTCTGTTCAGTTAGTTAATTGAAGACTAGTTGACTAGTTAACTAAACTAGGTGGCAGTTCACTCTCGTAACTGCCTGAGAGACTAGAATAGGTGGTATTTCACTCCCGTAACTACTGGTGTGTATCCATATCACTCTATACCACCACTATGGTGACTTGGTTCACCTCAAGTTGAACTCATTGAGTTATACAAAGTATATCATGTGTAAATTATTCATTATTCACAACGGTTAATGAGAATTCTTTCCATTCTTTCTCTCATTCTTCTTCTTTTTCCAATTCCCTCTACAAATGTGTGTATCATTGTTTATATAGATATATTCTATGCAGTTCAACACATTTACATGGTATCAGAGCCGACGGACTACTAAGCAAAATCTACACCAAAATGTTTTGTAGGTACAAAAGATTGAAGACAGCGGAAAGATGGAATTCCAAAAAGAAATCATTCTTACACCTTACATCTATTTTGCATGAAAAGAGAAAATATCCATACATCTCTGATCCATAGGCTTGTATAGGTTAACCATGAATACAGATACAGAACTGACATCAGCCATAGAAAAATCCAAGTACTTAAATCGCATGGATGAGGCACTCGGAACAATTTGCAGTCTTATTTCTCCCGATCTCCTTTTTCATATATCTTCCTGTAAGACTCCCAATGAAGCCTGAACCATCTTGGAAGGGCTCTTTGGAAAATAGAATGATATGAGGGGACACATGATGGAGGTGGATCTTCTCTCATTGGATCCAAAAAGCTTCGATAATATCCAATATTTCTTTACAAAATTCAAGGATTTACTGTCGCAACTCAAATCTTGCGGGGTTGATAAATCGAAGGAGGAGAAACAAATGGTTATCACCATTCTCTCCAAGCATGGACCTGAATTATTTGTATCCATATCCACATTTCATACAGTCATATTCGCCTCTAGAGCCACTTGGAGGATAACTTCTCTTGAGGACTTTATCGAATCCTTGACACAAGAGCAAACCAAGCTAATCAACATGGGTGCAATCAAAGGCCCAAGGGAACATGCACTCATTGTGCATGATGGAAGACACAAATATCATAAATCTAAAGATAAATATAAGCGGAAATCCCATGCACATACGAAGAAGGAAGGGTACACAAAACCCTTCACTGATGCCTCTGGATCCAAAGGAGAAAAGGGAAGAAAAGGAGAGAAATGCACATACTGTCACAAAGGATTCCATTCGGAATATGCATGCATGAAAAAGAAAATATATATGATGGCTTAGATACTTCAGCAAAACAACCTTGGATATCGCATCCCCGAGGGTGCAAAGAAGAAGAAGCCAAAAGATCTGAATTCCAAGAAATGCAATTCTAGCCATGTGTTGATTGCCATCAACTCCTCTCTCGATGCTTGGATCATAGATTCAGGAACATCACATCACATGGATGCCTCAGAAGTAGTCTATTCTTCTTTGGTTGCATGTAAAGGTCCTCCTAGTCTTATGGGGGACAACTCTTCCATCCAAGTCACCAACAAAGGAAGGATTGAACTCACCAACGGAAGCTTCGAGAATGTGTTGCATGTTCCCAAGATTTCTGTCAACCTTCTCTCCATGTATCAGATGAAGAATTCTGGCACCGGAAAGAAATTCGTATTCACAACAAATTTTGTGGACATATACGACATGAAAACCAACTCCAGGGTTGCTACCGGTGAGGTAAATCATCAATCTAGATTGTATACATTTTATGAATTCATTGAACCTGATTCTGCTTTACTGCTTAATCATGTTGATGAAAGTAGTAGGATATGGCACGAAAGGTTTGGACATTTGAATTTCAGATACATGCAACATCTTAGCAAGCACATATTAATTGATGGTCTACCAGACATCCATTTCTCCAAGGGAGTATGTGAGGGATGTGTTCTCAGAAAACACCCTCAAGAGAAATTCGTTAAAGGAAAGCCTTAGCGAGCTTCCGCACCTTTAGATCTGATCCACAATGACCTCATGGGTCCTTTTCTGCACCCATCGATCAGCAAAGAAATTTTTTTTCTCATTTTTTTTTATGATTTCTCATGTTTTACTTGGATCTACTTTCTCAGGTAGAAATCCGAGGTATTTCAACACCTCAAAGATTTCAAAGCTTTGGTTGAGACACAGTCCGGAAAGAAGATCAAATTCCTATGAACTAATAACGGGGGAGAGTATGTGAATCATGAGATCCACAATATTTTCCATGAGGAAAGGATTCAGTTGCATCATACAGTTCCCTACACTCCACAGCAAAATGGATTTGCTGAGCGAAAAAATTGATCTCTAAAGGAGATGGCATCTCGCATGTTGCATGCAAAGTCACTACCACAGAGACTATGGTTCGAAGGACTTAACTGTGCAACATACATCCAAAGCATATCTCCCTGTAGATCTGTCAAGGATAAGACCCCCTATGAGGCTTGGAGCGGCCTCAAACCAGAAGTGACCCAATTTTTCATTTTTGGTTCTCGTGCATGGGCCCGCATTCCCTTTGAAAAGAGGAAGGCACTTGATCCACAGAGAAATGATTTCATTTTTGTTGGATACCCTAATGGTGTGAAGGGATATCGGCTTATTGATCTTTCCTCAAACTGGCTCATCATTGAGCATAGTGTCCAATTTGAGGAAAGTGTCTTGTATGTACCTCAGTAGTCGCATGAAGACACCTTTACTCTTACACCTATTCGAGATGATGAGCATGCACATACCAACTCTTCTTCATATGAGAGTTCTAATTCAGAGGAATTAGAGGATTCAAATTCAGATTCAGAGTCAATACAGTCAGATGCAGAGTCAGAGCATCCAGATGCAGTTGCAGAGCCAGAGCAGAGGCCCAAGTGGGCAAAGACTACTCTTCAAGATGCAGGGGATCTCGTTGGTGATCTAGCCGATACTAGGACTCGATATGATTTCGAGGATCCTCCTATTGCACTCACTGCCACTGAACCATTTCCTTCCAGGCATCTTTTCTTGGTTCAGTCTTCAGATCCATAGTCTTATGGCGAGGCTGCTAGAAATCCCTTTTGGGAATCCTCCATGTAGGAGGAGTACAACACCCTCCTAGAGAACCAAGCTTGGGATCTAGATCCCCTTCCTTCTTGGAGGAAACTTGATAGATGCAGATGGGTCTATAGGACCAAGAGCACAGTGGATGGATAGATCAGCAGATACAAAGCCAGGCTTGTCGCCAAAGGCTTTCAGCAGGTTCATCGTATTGACTATGATGATACCTTCACTCCAATAGCGAAGATGTATTCCATATGATTGGTACTTTCCATTGTGGAAGCCAAGGGTTTGGAAGTCCATCAGATGGACGTGAAGAATGCATTTCTTCACGGTGATTTCTCTAAGCAGATCTACATGGAGCAATGCCAGGGATTTATGCAGGACTCATATTTGGTATGTCGAATGAAGAAGTCACTTTATGGCCTCAAGCAGGCTCCGAGGGCATGGTATGCCAATATGGACTCCTACCTGTTGTCACAGAACTTTGTACGTTGTAAATCAGACCTGAATGTATACATGCTCAGGATGGTTGATTCACTTCTTCTTTTAGTTCTTTATGTCGATGATTTGTTGATCATCGGTTGCTCGACTTCAGCGATAGCTGCAGTCACGAGGATTCTTCATGATAGGTTTTTGATGACAAACATGGGTCTGCTACACTTCTTCCTTGGACTTGAGATCAGTCAAGATGCATCAGGCATCAAACTATCTCAAGCCAAGTCTGCACGAGATCTCCTTGAGAGATTTCACATGACAAACTGCAATTCTTCTCTGACTCCTTTCCTATTAGAATTCAAACTTGAGGATGGTGGGGAGACTCCACTAGTTGACAGCACACTGTACAGATAGCTAGTGGGGAGCTTGTTGTATCTCACACACTCCAGACCAGACCTCTCATATGTAGTTGTCGCAGTTTCCAGGTTCATGCAAGAGACGCATGAGCTACATTGGAAAGCTACAAAGCATATTCTTCAATACGTACAGGGCGCCATCACCTTTGGGATTCATTATGTGGCAGACTCTACATTAGATCTCATTAGGTTTACTGATTCTAACTGGGCTGGCAATAGCATTGATCGCAAGTCCACATATGGTTACTCACTCAGTCTTGGTTTTGGGCCTATCTGTTGGTTGAGCAAGAAGCAAGCTACCATTTCTCTATCTTTAGTCGAGGCAAAGTACAAAGGGTTAGTTAACATAACCATTCAAGCTATGTGGCTACAACATTTTCTCACTGAGTTGGGCATTCATTTTCATCAACCGATCGTCATCTGGTGTGACAACTAGAGCAATCTGAAGTTCTGCAGAGATCCAGTTCAGAGGCAGTGGGTGAAACACATCGATATCCACATGCACTACATCTAGGACTTGGTAAATGAGGGGATGATCAACTTACAATTATGTCCTTCAGCAGAACAAACGGCAAAGATTTTCACCAAGACCTTCACTGAGCAGAAATTCCATTCTCTGGGAGGTCGTCTTGGAGTGAAGGACACAGTTTCCTAGCAACTGTAGTTCTTCTTTTTTTACATACCTTGTACCTTGAGGGGGGGGTTTTCCCATGAGGTTTTCCCTCTTTCCTCACTTTATTTTTAGTGTATCTTTTGTACTTGCGTACCTAAAATGGCCTCGTTGCCAAGACCCAATCTTTATTTTCACCATAGTGATGTTCAGGGTGGGTGTTGGAGTTACTTCACACACACCTAGGATTTCTTTTTCCTAAGGTTTTTATTTGTTCATTATTCATAATTAGTCATTATCCAGTCTCCTATATTTTAGGAGAGAATATTTGACCTGGAGAATATTCTCTTTCAGTTCACACTTCAGTTTGACTAGTTGAGTTGAGTTTAGATGTTGAATTGGGATCATCACCATGATAATTCAAACTTGCCTTGGTATCATCACCAAAGTGGCGCATTAGCCTTGATTCCTTGAGTTGACTCCTCACTACTTTATGTTCAGTTAGTTAACTGAAGACTAGTTGACTATTTAACTCAACTAGGTGGCAGTTCACTCCCGTAACTGCCTGAGAGACTAGAATAGGTGGAAGTTCACTCCCGTAACTATTGGTGTGTGTCCAGGTCACTCTAGACCACCACTATGGCGACTTGGTTCACCTCAAGTCGAACTCACTGAGTTATACAGAGTATATCATGTGTAAATTATTCATTATTCACAACGGTTAATGAGAATTCTTTCCATTCTTTTTCTCCTTCTTCTTTTTTTCTCCAATTCTCTCTGCAAATGTGTGTATCATTGTTTAGCTAGATCTATTTTGTGCAGGTCAACACATTTACACAAATCCAGGAGGACTTATATTCCTTAGGATTAGCCTAAGGTTCCTAGGTATTGATCATATGGGTCCTCTTGAATGGATCTCGTTCACTCGTCTTCCAAATAAAGAGACCTCTCCTATCAAGGCTTGAACTTCACTATCCTTCTTGAGATTTATCATGAAATGTTTAAGGACTTGGGCTTGGAATCTTGGTTGCATAGAAATGAATTTGAAAGAGGTATCCTCTTCAGATGAACAGGTTCAGATCGACGCGATATATCTATCTCAATCATCTTACAAGCTTACGTCTTCATAAACCTCATTATCTAAGCTTGGGCATACAGACTATCATTCATAAGCATAAGTTCATAGGGGAATGAATTCATACACATATCATGACCATTCCACACAGAAAACAATTATAGATACTCATATATACATAAAATCCTTCATTCATCCATTATTTCAATTCAATACATAAAGTAGGAAAATACATATCAGAACTAGATAACGTGAAGTGACTACTGAAAGGGGTGCACGTTTCCACCCAACCTTAGGCTCAGTCACTCCTAACGGATTTACCACTAGCCACCCCCGAGCTATACCATGATGCTCTGAGATAAAATCCTTTCTTTCGGCTGAGTGACAGTAGGGACGAAGGTTACTCTCCTCCTCCCACAGGATCTTGGTGACAATTTACACAATACCAAGCAAGGAGGACTAGCCTCATTTATCAACTTGTATCATAACACTGCTAGCCATTTCCCTGTGACCATAACTTTCATACCTTATTTCTTTCTTGAACCCGAGGGGTTTGCCTCTCATCTCTTCACTCTTTGCAGGTCTTCCTCCTCCCACCACACCTTCCTTTCTTACCTTCCTCAACAATATTGTGTGTGGCTTGAAATCCCAGTCCATGTTCAGGTCTGGAATCCTTACAGATGGGTGCTCTGCCCCATCCCCTCATTAACTCTTTAGAAGGTATTCCCACTTACCATCCTAACTGTAAATCATTTATGGGTCAAAGGACTATTTTGTTCCTAAGAAATTAAATCCAGTAAGGTACTAGTTTGGTGGAGGTTAATGAAACCATTCCTGGTCCCCTTCACCATCTATTTCATAGCAGTCATGGCCTTTCTTAGTACATCCCCTTCCAGCAGTCATGCAACACTTATCCAATTTCTAGTAAATAACAAAATTTACATTCATTGACCCTTTTATACAAAGGTCCATCAAATACAAAATTCACACATATTGAGTTTTCCACAGTCTCTTGGCTAATATAGTTATATTTACAAACTGGGGGAAACAGGGTGTTACAGTTTACATAATGTTCTTAAATTTAATAATGGTAAAAAGTGCTCAATATTGA
>CBVK0100357500.1:0-12772 GCA_900067695.1 Picea abies
AAGTCAAAGTGGATACAAAAGAAATTATTTAAATAATAAATTTAATGGAGAAATTACTAGGTGGACAAGTGGTAAGAAGCGGGTTAGCCCTAAAATAAGAAAAGCGATTTAAGAGATTTTAGAAGGTAAATAATAAAGTGAAGTGACGAGTGTACTATAAGTCAAAGTGGATACAAAATAAATTATTTAAATAATAAATTTAATGGAGAAATTAGTAAGTGGACAAGTGGTTAGAAGTGGGTTAGCCCTAATATAGGTAAAGTGGTTTAAGATGGTTAGAAGGTAACCCTTTGAGGAAGATACATAAAAGTATAAATAAGAGGCAAGGGTCTCACATTTTAATCACACTTGAGAATATTGAATATCTACAAGTGACTTAGGTAACAAAAGGATATCTAAGTCGAATTTTAGAGGGAAGGTGAAGTAAAAAAGACCCAAATTCAATGGAGGATAAATTTTTTTGATGATGCTTTCTAAGGTATGTTATTTACAGGTCATCTCATCATTTTCGCCATAACTTTTTTTCTAGAAGGATTTGGACTGTGAAATTGTTAGGCCATTGAGGAAACATATCCAAGTAGTCGTGATAAAAATTTAATCTTGTGGGTCTTTGTATTTTTGGATTTACATTCCACGGAAAATAGGGTTTGTGGCTAGTCCTTAAACTAGTCTAAAACTTGTAAGACCAAATGTATTGGTTAGAGCACAGTCTTTAGTATGTTGTGTACTATTTTCAAATCTATACAACAAATATTCTGTGCTAGGAATTCTCTACATGTTCAATCTCTCGAATAATCCATAATTCCACAAGGTATACCATTTATGCTATAACTCCTTTTCTGAGAGGTTCCAAGTAGTGAAATCTGGAGTAATTGCATAAAAGACACTGAAGAACATTGTGTACCATTTTTAGATCTTTATTCATTATAGATACATAGTTATGATTATTGCATATTAGGGTTGTTGACTAATCCAAAATTAGTCATGTGAGACTAGAGTAAAGTTTGATAAAATGCTAGTCTCTTGTTGTTAAAGTTAAGGAAGGTTTGCAAGTATGTGATCATACACACCAGGTATATTACAGAGTTAAAAATTAGATTTGAATGATGAGATTGATGAGGGATTTTGGTTGAGGTTGAGGTATAGGTCGGTGCATGGTTGATGCATTTGTTTATGGTACAGGATAATTATAGGTTGTTTGGTAGAGGTTGGTGCATGGTTGATGCACTTGTTTATGGTACAAGTTGATTACAGGTTGATTTGTACATGTTTACAACAATATATCTCACAGTAATAGTGCGACACTAATTCCATCATTCTACTTTTATTTCAAGGTAGTTGGATGGGGTAAGTATAGGTGGTTGTAGGCACCTTCCAATTGTAGATGGAGAACATAGGGGGTTGTAACATCCTTATGGTTGTAGCCAGAGAATTGGGGAGTTGGAGCCTCCCTTAGGTTGTATCCTGATAAACTAGGGGGTTGGAGCCTCCTTCTAGTTGTAGCTGGAAAACAAAGGAGGTTGGTGCTTCCAATGAATGTAATTCTTAAAGACATATAAGAAAAATCATTTTGTGGTTTTCTCCCAATTTAGGTTTCCACGTAAAAACATTGGTGTACTATGTATGTGTATGATTGATCATTTGTTCATTGTTTATTTACTCTGCAACTATTGAATGATAATGCTACATTGATATAACACTTACATTTTGTGGTTAAAAATGATTATTGATCTATTACTGATTCACCCCCCCTATCAGTAATCCAACAAAATATACTCTATAAGAGGCATTGAATAATTATCTTTCTCTTAATATTTATTCACATTCCTAAAGTCAACACATAGTCTTATGTCTCCATTTTTCTTCCTTACATGTACAAGATTCAAGATCCATTGTGTATGCCTGACTGGGAAAATTATCATCACTGTTAATATCTTGTTAAGCTTTGCTTTTCCCTATGGTTCCAAACTCAGGTGCATTTTCTTCATCTTTTGTTGAAAATTCTTAGTTTGTGGCTTCATAAGGATAACATGTTGAATTCTATTAGTGTCGTAGGTCTTGAGATCATCATATGTTCAGGAGAATATATATTTTTATTCTTTGAACAACTTTACGAAGGTTTTTATTTCTTCACGGGAACACTTCTTTCCCAGTTTAATGTTTTGAGGTGTGTTATCTGATCCCATATTTATAACTTCAAATTGCATTGATGAACTGTTGGTCTTACAATTTTTCACCTTATTAAACTTGTCTTGAAGGTCATAGAGTTTTTCCATCCTTACCACACTTTTATGGATGTTATTTATTGAGTTGGTTTTGTTTTTCTCTATTGATTGATTGATTAAGCTAGGAACATCTACATTCATTTCTCTATCATGCTGAACTTCATCAATTATGGAGTCTTTGAAGGTACCTTCAAGGTGTTGAAAAATTATAATCTTCTCATCGTCATCATAGACTCTCTAGTTGGTCACATTATTTGGTATCGAAGGTATGTAGAGAATTTCCACAAAATAAGTATCATGTAATAAGTTCTCAGAATAAATAAGCATAGAAGCTACATCATCCAAGAGATCAACATCATAATTCAAAGAGCGAGGAACATGACTGATGTTGAATACATCAAATGACTTAATCAATTCCCATACCTCTTGCTGGTAATGTTCAAGGTGACTAGAGAGACAATGTATGGTGTTTCTTACCTGTCTTATGACTATATCAAAATCACCAAATACATTTATCTTTTTTTCTTTCAAGTCATTTTTTTTCTCCAGACCTTTTAGCAGGGATTCATACTCAACAATGTTATTTGTGCATTGGAATTCAAGCCTACATGCTATCATGACTTTATTACCCTCGTGGTTCTTTAGTATGAAACCAACACTTTCACCTTCAAGATATTTTTGCCAATCAAAGAACAAAGTCCACATATTAGGGTCTCTTTTAAGATTATGCATGGACTTGGGATTTTATTTTGTTTCTAAATTAGTATGGTTAGTGCATTTAAAAAAAATTATAACTTATCTCTAAATACCATGTTAGATAGTAAAATGTCATGACTATTTACATTTGTTATGTTATAGTGGGACTCAACAATCTGAGTGCAATGAAGGATTTCAGATTGTGTGTTTGATTCCGCATAATATGATATCTCAACACATCAATTTCCAAAAAATGAATCACACAAATAATTTCCCAGAACAAAATGATTAAACATAACAAGCTCATTTGGGTCATTCAAATATGTGACCACATGCTTCTTGTACATTTCTCTATCAACCCTAATTTGATTGGGATTTCTATTATAGGGTAGCTAAAGGTGTGACCAATATGATGCAAAGTACCCTTTAAGTGTAGCTGACCAGTCTCTGCTTAAGGGAATACCATAAGTATCAGGTATATCTACAACTATGATGTAAATAGTATGATGTATTTTAGGATTAGAAGAAATCCTGATAAAATTATTTTTCAACTCACCTATCACTTTAACCCCGGTCCTGTCAAGTTATATGATTTGGATATTATATTATTTAGGCTTGAAGTTCAGTTTCTCACAAACTTTAAGAGGCATTAAATTAGAAGATGCACCTAAATCCATCATACAATTATGCACATTCATGTTAAAAATATCAAAAGTAACCAAAAAATGTGGAGTGGTTGATCTTCACGTTTTCCCTGATAGGGAAGTGTTTACAACCACCTTTCTCTTAGGTGCATTGACATCGTTGGATGGGGTAACTTTACTTGTTCCTTTATTCATTCTCACATTAATCTCTTTGGAATTTTTAGCAGTTTTACCTTGAAGGGTTTTGAGAAAATTCTCTTGAATCTGTGGAAGTTTCATAAGTTCAAATAGAGAAATATTTTCCTTAGTTGATATTTTTAGGTCCTCCAATAAATCATATTCCATCTTTGTGACAAAATTAGAAGGAACAATTATTTTAGAAGGACCATATGACGTCTTCTAAGTGGGAGGATATTTTTTAGGAGGTTTGAAAGGGGTATGAGTATCGTAGGAAGCCTTATTGCTTGCACTCCTAGTGGTCAAAACATTCTAGGACATGTGTGTTTCTTATAATTATTCCTCTTCTTCCACTCCATATGATATGTCCCAAAAGAAATTAACTTGTTTCTTAGTTAATTCATTTGTTTCTTGAGGTTGTCATGTTTGTTCATTTTCATCTTCTCCTCCATCTTTAGATTCTATCAAATTTTCATTGGCCCAATGTTGTAGGGATTGGAAAGTATCTTCCATATTAATCCATTCCGATGAAGAAGGAGTCATTTTGTTGACGGGAGGAGTGCTCTTATCTTTCTTAGATTGGAATTTAAAAAAAATCTTGGTATTAGAAGAGCCTTATCCATTGTGCTTATTCAAATCAATTAACTCATTGGATAATTTCTTGACAATTATTTGTAGGGATTCCATCTCCATATAATTAGTATCTTTATTTTCTTCTAAGGACTTGGTAATAGGGGATTTGGTCTTAGTTTCAGTTTTATCTCTTGATGATTCTGCTACTAGGTTCCCTTTCAAAGTTAACATATTCTTTTCAATTTTGAGGGACTCTTGAAAGGTCACTTCCAGGGCATCTTTCTCTGTGTTTTAACAAACATCACCATGGACATCGGAAGAACTGAAGTATACAATTCAATGGTGACATATTCAATAGGTTTGGAATCTCGAGGAATGCACTTATGTAAAGAAAGGAAACATTGATTGAAATCTTTAACTTTTTCATTGGTATCCATTTTAATTCTTGAGAGATATAAGACCAAAGTAGCTAGTGTTTTTTCTTCCCCAAATTTCTTAAAGAAAATAGTCTCAAATATCCTCCAACTAGTAATAGAGGCTTCTTCCAAAGAGTAGAACATACTGTGGATTTATTCTCAAACATATGAGGGAACAAGTGACATATGACATCTTCTGTTGAACATTTTGGAGCCTTATGGTCAATAGGACCTTATTAAAGTGATCTTCGTCCAAGTATTTTCTGTCTGGATCGAAATTGGGGAGAAATGTTTCAGGATGAATAGGCATTTCATGGGGTTTCCCAGGCATGACGAATGCGTATGGGAGTAACCAAGGTTCATAAGGTGGGGGTTTTTGGTTTTTACCATCCATGACTTGAGGGTTATATAGAACTAGTTGAAGTTGTTCTTCTCCTTCCATCTCACATTCAAATTTATCTTCCTCTTCCAAATTTTCATAGTGTTCACCCCTACGTGTGAGGGGTGGAGAGTTTGGTAGTGAGAGAGGAATACCACCACCATTAGAAAACAAGAAACGTTCTATCTCAAAATTGAAGGGTCCCAAAAAATCATGTAGCACTAGAAGCAAATTATATTCAGGGGCTCTAATGGTTGGGTTTTCTTGGTCGGTGAAAGAGTGCGAGAAGAATAGGTCTTTGCTTTGGGTACTTTCTAGGCCTTGATATACTAAATAATCAATGAGGGGTTTCCTTATATGCCTACTTCACTATCTAGTTAGACCATGGTCGACACATTCACGTGATTCTATGATTATAATATGGAGTTCAAGTATAGTGAACTAACGCAGACTCAGGGAGGATAAGTTAGGTTCTAAGTTAAATAGAGTACGTTGAGTGGTAATTTGAGTGGGAATGTTCATAGATTAGGATTGGGGATGTAAAGTGTGCTCAATATGAGATTGATGAGAATCACTAGGCTAAGTTGTGCTAATGAGCGGGATAAATTTGGTAGGTATTTGAGCTTTCTTTGCAACCATTCACTTTGATGGCCCTCCTTCTAGTGCCATCTATATTGATAGGTCCAAAATTCTCGTTCAATCAGGTAAGGGAGAATGCTCGATGGAATTTCCCAATTAGAATCACTATCGTTTGGAATGACATTTCCGACCAGTATATTAGCCTGGTTTCCAAACTAAATATACTATCTAAATATGAATATGAGAATTGAAGGTTCTCATATGAATTAAAATATAAGAATAAACTAAATTGATGCTACATGTAACTATTCTAATATGCAATCCTAAACTATGCTAATCCTATCTTGATCATGAGATAACTAAGGAAGATTGAATACAGTTAAGAAAAATGGCCTTTTGAGTTAGAAATAGTTTATGAATTTAAAAGGAATATGAGCACAATAATATTCTTAAGAAAACAATAGAAATTAGTGTAAATTCTAACCTTGTACAATATCTACTGCAAACTGATATAAAACCACCTAATATCATGTGGTCCCGGAAATATGTCGTCCCAGTAATATGTCGTCTCGGAAATATGTCATCCCAGAAATATGTCGGCCCAGGGAAAATATGTTGGCTCGGCCCGGCGAAAATATGTCGGCCCGAAAAAAAAATTTCGGGGGCGCTGCCCCCGAACGCCCGCACTGGAGGCTCCGCCCCCCTGCACCCCCCTCTAACCCCCCTGCGCACCCGGCATAGGTGCTCAGACACTACTACTCGTGCAAAGAATATAACACATACCCAACAATTAGTTGTTTTTGTCAACAACAATACTATAAATGTATTCAATAAAGGAAACTATGATAATCTGAGCATACAAGAACAATGGAGAAAAAATACATAACACTAAACATGAGATACTCAAATTAGAACAAATGCATTAAGAATAATCTATAATACATTCATCACAATAATAGTTCCAGAAAATGGCTCTTGCTCTTCATTAGATATGAGTAATAGTACAACCTACAATACAAAGTGAAAATTTCCCTGTTTCTTTACATTCATATATTTTATAGAATATTAAGAGATGCACTTCAAATTCTATAACTGTCAAATTTCCAATGGACAGTTAGGAAGATTTGGTTATCATTCCTGATTGGGATATTACAATGAGTACAAAAATGATTATAATTAAGTGTTTAGTTACAATGATAAAGTGAGTTTCAGTTGTTGCATTTTGTCGATGAAGTTTTTCCATAGCCCGAAGTCCTCAAGTATGGCCTCTATTTTGTTTAATTGGATATATTCAAGCTCTAGTTCCCCATCACAAATTGGACTTATGACCTTTTTCCCTTAAAACCTCTTTCGTATGTTGTATGAAAAATTCAGATGATGCAATCAGTTTAATTGGTTGTATAAGCTTGGTCTCCAAGATTTATGTATCAACTTCATATATTGCTTCAATTATAGTTCTCAGGCTCAGATTTCTCTCGTTTTCCATGTCCTACACCAAGGTTTAGGTTGATGATGCTCTATTGAAATCTACCATAAGATCCATTTTGAACTGTTCAATCAATCTACTTGATTCCCCCGATAATCGTCTTCATGTTTCACTGACTTGTTCCTAGATGCCTTTGATATCTCTCATAATTGACATTCCTGTACTAATTTCTATCTACTCACTTTTGATCCTCGTAACTTATTGATTGTGTATGGATTTAAGTTTTTGTTTTTATTCCTAGCGCATATTTTGGTTTAGATCAATCTTCTTCTCAAATTTTGTCATTAAGTCCCTTTCTTTAATCTGCACTTGCTTATCTAGTTCTTCTATATGAAAATGTTCTGTTGTAGTGGCTTCTTTCATGAATTCACTGGCCACATTTTACTTGATGGTATCAATGTCATCTTCTAGTTCAAATATTCTCATTTTTGTTGTATCCAAAGCTTTTGTATTTTCATATACTGACACAAAATTTGCACCAACAAAGGCATTGAGTGTTGAGGCTTCTTATATTGCTTAATATTTGGGATGTGGTCTTGCTTTGCACTTGATAACTCTTTCAGTTTTTCCATGACTTGTATCAATTGCTTCTCTCTTCCTTTTGGTCGTCCTCTTTTCAATGGCCTTAGTTTTTTGGTTGTAGTGATAGTCACCTACAACAGTAAATACACCTTCAATTCCAAGCCCACAGATGTGACCGAAAGACTACCTAGGATGGCCACCAGGGGAGTACATTATTCTAATGGAACATTGAGTATGCTTGTGTCAGGATTTATTGTCACAATTGTGTTATCTTGTTCTAGTCCCTCCTCCTAGGATTTGGTAGCATTTATTTTATCTTCATCTTCTTTCTTTTTTATTTTTTCCTCTTCTTGCCTTGTATCTTCTACTACTTTCTTCTCAAGATCTGTATCAACTGACTTTTCCCCATTATTTCCCTTAGAATATGGATTTTCACCTTTTTTCTTTTCTAACTCAGTCTGGTTTTTCTCGGCCTTAGCCTTCTTTATTTGTTGGTATATCTTTTTGGCTTCCTCAACTTTTCTTTATCTTTCTTCTTCATTTAGTTTCTTTTCACGTTCTTGAGCCTCTAATATTTATTTGTCCTTTTAGAGTAATAATTTGAACTATTCTATCCTCAATATCATGTCTTCTTCTTCCTCTTTCTGAATGTTTTCTCAGGTTGTTTCAATAGTAAGTCTATCTATCACCTCTTCAAAATACAAGGTTCCCATGAAGATATATTTTACAAAATTGGGTTCATGAAAGACCTGTGGTGCTAACTTGACATCCCTAATATGGTCACACACCAAACTTTGAGGGTCATGCCCTTTCTAGTTTTAAACACATAGACATAATTATTTAAGAGGGTCATGCCCTTTCTAGTTTTAAACACATAGACATAATTATTTAAGGGTTTCGACCTCCTTTTCATCCTATTTTTTATTCAATAGAGAAAATTGGCCTATGTGGAGAGGAAAATTGGGCCAATATCTTTTTTTTTTCTCTGATAAGTAGGAAATGGCCCCTTTTTCTATTGTTTAGTACCCTATATTTCTTTCCAACAATTTATCGGGGACATATTTGGGTAAGAAATGTGGTGGTCCCATGGCCCCAAATATCTTCACGTAGGTACAATAGTTTTTCATATACTAGTGCCATGTTTCTCTTGGGGATTTGACACACCCTCTAGATATCCTATGTGGGTGAAAACCAAATATGAATTTATGTAGGGGAGAAAGGAAGTAATCACATGGGTCATATGAATTTTCTTTGTAGTTAACTTCCCGCAACTGAGAAAAATAAATGTGGATTGGGCTCTGATCTGGGCTCCAAGCCTAGTTAAATGAAAGAAATCTATTGGCTATGTAAATTGCATCTATAAGGTAGGTCATCATATAAAAACCATGGTTTTCCATACCTTAAGGATCCTAAAATAGTTTTTCAGTGTTGAATGATAGGATACTTTCACTGAAAAACTATTTTAGGATCCTTAAGGATCCTAAAATAGTTTTTCAGTGTTGAATGATAGGATACTTTCCCAATTGAATACTTTTTCAGTTTTAGCCACCATGTAGGCCATTGGAAAGGATTCCATCCTGAAGTGGGTGTTGGTCTCCTTTCCATAGAGCCTACAAATCATTGTGTTTAATATCCTATAGGGATATTTTAGATACTGTACCGGGACATATCTCTCTCCTTTATTCAACAACCATTCTTCATCAACAAACCAATCCTCCATTAGAGTTTCAAATTCATTGTGATAGACTTTGAATTTGTGCAGGAACGATTCATCCAGTGCAATAGTGGGTTATGGGGTTCTATACCAAACCTTTATGTCATCTACCTCAAGAAATGAAATAGGAACACCTGAAGTATTTACTATCAACCATGTGTCCTTTTGCATACGTGAAAAGCACCATATTGAAACATTGTTGTAAGCGAAAAGTTCTAGACAAGACGCCACAATGTTAATGTTTCTTTTGTGTATGTTTTGGTACTCGTTGATGTCTTCATCATCGGATGGAAAATCCTCATTATAGAATATATTGTAAATCTTGTAATAGATAGGATGATGCTCCTTTCCATCATTGTTATTTGTTTCAAAAATATTGAGAGAATCTGGTCCATGAACAAGAGTGGGAACACCAACTATTTGAGTTTTTCCCTTCATGGTTTGCATACGAGACATTTTGTCCCTATTTAAATTGTCACATTAAATGGAGTTCATTCAAAGTTGAATTGTTACATAGAATAGTGACACATAATAATCTATAAAATACTTACATGTTACTTGGAAGACTATAGCCCAAAGCACAAATTAACCGGATTTTGTAGCAGTGTCGTTAGTGTGTTTTTTGTGATATTACAGTCAAGTGAGGTCTATTACTTATTAATAAGGTTATGATATTTCCCAATTACCCAAACCCTGTGTAATTAATGTAAAACATGTTACAACTATGACTTGGTCAGAGTTGTATGATGCACCATAAATATTTCTGGTATATAGCTAAGTGATCATGACCATTATTGTATTGACAGGGAGGGGAAGTCGATAAGTAGAAGGGTTTATCGATATCGTCATCGACAGATTTCAAAAACAAGTCTTAGTCAATAAGGATAGAAAGGCAATTCCCCAATGGCAACACATTTGTATTAGTGAGTAATTTTGAATAAAGTGTTGCAGGGTTTCGACGAGATTATGAGCTTTATGATTGGACCACTTAGGATAAACCTTTCCCTTACACTTTATGACATCAGATTGAAATATTATGTGTAAGGTTAGAGAAAGTGGTATATTTTAATGGTTGAGATGTAGTCTTTGAGAGATGGATAAATTTGGGCTGTCGAATGGTCCCAAGGTTTGATCGTCGGTGATTTTTTTTGAGTCATATCATCATCGATAGTTTTCACATGGAGATCAGAGGAAAACCTAAGGTGTTCTCTGATGATGAAAGATTTTACAAAAACCAATAATACAAAGGAATATTGCCACATGTGAGTATAAATTTCCATTATAGTTATATAAAGGTGCAAATGTGGGGAAACAGAAAGGATGGGGCCTAGTTGGAACATAATACATTACAATAAATCACATAAATTCTAACCCAATCACAATTAGCCACTTGTGTAGTGACATGGCTCTTAAAATACGAATATCGTCGTCTTATTTTAAAACAACCCACGTAGGATTTCTTTTTATGATGATTCACTGATGATGATGTTTCAAGGGCGTCTTCGTCGAGACTTTTAGATTTGAGGAACAATGAAGAGCCAAAGGTCTATTGTCAACGATACATGATTGAGGTCACATGGATATGATCGGGAGGTTGTGTAACTATGCATAAAAGGGTTTAAGGCAAGTGGAGATGTGCATAAACAATTTTATAATGAATTAAAGTACTAGGGAGAGTCGAGGCACAACTCGTGTTCGTGCTAGGCTAAGGACTAGTCACTTTTTAAAAACTGCATAATCATTCATGTCGCCAATATTGTCATTGGCACAAAGGGTAACTTAGGACAAACCTACCCTTAAAGTGATTCTTCGATGAATACATTGTAAAGTCATAATTGTTGGATATTTCACATTCAATAACATTAGAATGTCGGAGGATAAGTACCAACGATATCATTTGAGAACACATGAGTAAGGAGGTGAGGGGGCCAAGTAGTTGTAGGTGGTTTCAAGTTTAAACAAGTTTCAAATAAATTGGGGTAAATTGCATAAATGGTCTATTATGATGGATTCAAGTAGAAACGGTAAATTAAATACGTTTTGGCATATGCTTACAAGAATCAATCTTAGAAGTAAATAACCATTAAGGTAAAATATTAGTACCTTGCAAAATTTTGGTAGTATGGGTACCCACTAAAACTTTGTAGATTAATCCATGGTAGTTGTGTCGAGAGTTTTAATGGGTCATTGTGTATGTCACAACACTCCCTCACATTGGATAGTTCTAACCAAGAAAGGGTTGTCCCCTAATCATGACATCCCCTACGAAGATTATGACCCTTGCACATGATTCCATTGGCCTTGGAAGGGGTTTCCGCCTAAATACATTCTAGATGAGGGAAAAATATTGTTCTTGGACCCACCAAATATCATGAAAAGGTTAGAGGAAGATGGCATGCCGAAGGATTGGAATCCACTGCCCATGGGACCTCCCCACCCATAAAGGGATTAGGGTCAGAATGCAGTAAATAACTTCTCTTGAGTGAGGAGAATGATGGAAGGATGTGCCCTCCATCCCAAGGCAAATCTTGGAGGGGAGTCAAAGAACTCCCTACATCAACATTAATAATTTGTTGAAATTAATGATAACCAGCCGATATATTTTTCATGCAAATTGAAAACATTCCAAATGAAAAAGAATTCTAGATAAAAATGTTAACGAGGAGGAGACACTCAAAGGATGAGTCGACCCCACTATCAGTGGTGAAGAGCTACTAATCGACACAACTACCATGGATTAAACCACACTAGTCATTTGGTTGGACATGAAAGGAGGAGAGATTCCTCCCATCACTATTACTGAAGTGGGGGTTGTAGTGGCCCCCAATCCAGAGACTTATGAAGTTTCATCCATGATGACCCACCAAAGAGGGTGAATGTCATTGAAATCCAACTTGAAATTCGTAATTTGCAATACAACTAGATCATGGGATCCAGTCAACAGAGGGTTAAAGGTACGAACAAAGCCTTTAGCTTCAAGATTCGATATTCGTGTGAACTCCAACATAGAAGTGTTTGTTTCTACATTCTCTCTATATATGATTTCAATGGGACCAATTGGTATGAAAGTGTTTGTTTGGTTGAGTTAATTCCTCCAAGGAGTTGGTGAAGAATTCACTTCCACTTGACTAGGAGAAAGACCTTATATTTTCTTAGACCAATGAGGCAGCTGACCAACCAATTTAAATCAAAGAATCAAGGTGACTACCAACGAATTTACATAAGTTATATATGAATGTAGAGCACACCACTAGAAAAATCCTAAGGAAACAAAAATCACAAACCAATTCACCAATGCTCCAACTTGGGTGGATTATGTTGGTTGTGGAGCCTGATTATCTTCCTGATTTAGAGGTCTTTT
>CBVK0100357501.1:0-12771 GCA_900067695.1 Picea abies
TTATTCTTTTATCTTTTATTGCTTTTTGTTCAAGAGCTAATCAGGGGACACTGCCCTGGCGTGGTGACCAGTGGTGACAGCATTACCCACAAATATTTTTACAGAAATGAGAAGGTTGGCTCGTGATGAGACCCCCTTTTCTTTGGCCATGATACCAAGAGTCATTGCCCTAGTATGGTGACCAGCTAATGGCAATGTCATACTGTTAGATACCCATGGACCTAATAGGCTGGCTCGTGATGAGACCCCCTATCCTCTGGTTAGGCCTTGTTTTATTATTTTTTTGGGTCCCTCTTGTTCCTTGCTGAGAAGCCTTTTATTGCTTTCTCGAGGATCCCTGGGCGAAGCAGCTCAAGGTTTTATTTTCAGGCTTTTATCTTTTACCAGCTTGATTTTACCTTATGGGCCTTTAGCCCCTTCTTCCCACAAGATAAGGTGCAATCCTAAAAATAGGTCAACCCAATGTCTGGACAAGTGGAATGGGATAGGTGAGCAGGAAACAAGATGGAAAAGTGGTACTATGATGGGAGCGGACGATGGCTTTTCAAAAATTCCCCCTAGTGGCAAACCAAAACCTACAGACACAGGCTTGCTAGGGCACCCTATCAATCCCCCCAAACATGGTCAAGTGTGCAAATCTAAGATCCAAGCAGTCGTTAAAAATAAAAGGAATCAGATGCATACATTCAATGGTTTTGATGATCAAAGTGACACATACCATGATACTCGGACTAATTACCTCATGGAACAAGAACCTTCTCTGACACAGGACCAAGCCGATGGTGATGGATGTTGTTGTTGCTGACAAGATAAAGATGCTGGAAGAAAGAAAAGGTGGGTCCTCCGGGGACATCCTAAGGTCAATCCTGCTCTCGGTACTCCATGTCTAGGACCTGTGGGCCTCGAGACATGATCTCCTAGTTATCCCTGAAAGTGGGGGATAACAGGGATTATCCCCCTTGGCTTCACTAGGAGTTGCCATAGACGAAGCAGTTGAGGATCAGGTGACAACACCTTGACTCGAGACTTGCCCCCAAGGACACACCCAGTGGATTGAAGATTTCTTCCACGTTACTCGAGGTGTGTATAAGGCAGCAACATAGAGTATAGTGTATTGGACTTTAGATCATTGGGAGGTTGCCCCCTCGAAGAGGAAAGTGCATAGCTATTGATCCTTCCATAATAGGATTGTTATAAGGTGCTTCCCTACCTTAACGTTATTCTCATATATCAAGTAATGGGGAATTTCTACATTCATAGAATATCTTGTGTGTGATCCAATTATAAGGGTTAAGGATCATAACACTTAACCATACGAAGTCACGGTCAAGAAGATATCACAGTGGATTTTATCACGGATATGCCAAAGTCTAAAGGGAAGAATGTAATCATGGTGGTGGTGGATCGACTCACAAAAGTATGCACATTCTTGTTAATCGTCTCATCCTTTTAAAGCAATTACGATAGCTACAACATTCATGGAAACAGTTCAAAAGTTACATGGAAATCCCAAGATTATTGTAACTAGCACAGATCCACTTTTAACTAGTATCTTTTGCATTGACTTGTTTTCTTGTTTGGATACTGAATTGGCTCACTGCTCCTCTTACAACCCCCTATCTAATGGGAAAACTGAGCCTAGGAATAAATTCCTGGAAGGTTATCTCTACTACTTTGCATCTGATAAACAGTCACAATGGGTTAAGTGGTTACCTTTGGTAGAATTGTGGTACAACGCTTCCTTCCACAATTCATCCAAAAATTCCTTCTTTATGATGCTCCAAGGGTATCATCCTCCATCCATCACATCACCTTTCAAAGCAAAACCTAAGGTTCAACTTATCAAGGATCACATCCAATCCAACAAAAGGTTCTCTAACTATTGAAAGACAAATCGGCTAGAGCAAAAATCAAGATGAAGCAACAAGAAATTCCATGTCTCAATGAAGAGGACTTACAAGGTCCACACACGACAAACCCTATTAGTTTGATAACTTTGGTTTTTTCCTTGATCTCAATGGAAGATGACCCTAAGTTCCATGTGGAACCTTATGCAACATCCACCAAATCGATGAGACCCTGCACTTCTTCTAGATCTATAGCTAGTAAACCAATTCCCGCCAAGGCCTAGAGGAGGATTCGCTCATGACACAATTCATCTATACTCACCCACTGACCATCTCGAGTACTCAAGGTTCCATCACCAAATTCTTCCAAATAGTTTCCATTGTTCGAAAAGCTACAACAAATGGTTGACTTCCATCCACAATCACACATCACGATCCCCTCGATAGAATTCTCTCCATAAGAGATTATCAGGCAATGTATCGATCCCTTAGTGGTGATAGATGACCTTATTATGGAGTCGTCTTCTTCCTCCCCTCATTCTACTTCTACTTCTAGACCTGTTGACCGCCCATTTAGCACCGGTGGTCAACTCATGTGCCATGAAGAGATGCATCATCAGATGCTCATGTTGTTGAAGACATTTGGTTCTACAGGGCAGTGTTTGGCCCGGCACTTATTTTTGTAATTAGAATTTCCGCACCCCTACGTGGGTTAAGTATGTATAAGGACGGCAACAAGACCTAATGTGGTATGACATCATTTAATGTTCGACATGGGTTTTATATTCCTCTTATTTTTTATTACTATTATTTCTCTCTTTACCTCATTTTTTTTTCGTTTTATGAGTTGCTTTTGCACTCCCACTATGTACTACCATTGGTTGTAATATTGAGTCCAATTGACCTACTAATATGGTCATTCATTGGACATTAATAAAATTATCTTAGCTTAGCTTATCTAACACAACTAAATCTTCAACAAGGAGGGGTTGACATGCTACACTATATGTAGAGCATTGTAACCCTAAATTTTAAGGCTTCTTTTCCTATTAAGAGCTTGTTCAAGATTATAATTCACAACATTATCATATCAAGAAAGGCAATTAACAATTGAAACAAATGAAAAGATCATTAGCATAATGTAAATGATTCTCTCTATCTACAACCATGTCTAGTATCACCTAATGACAACGAACTAATGTGCACTTAGTCTCATTGAGGTAATCGGAAGTCTTACCCTTATATTGTTCACCTCGTAATGTCCAATAGTTAACCCACATTTATGGGTCTTCACAAGTTCATCTACTCTATCTCATCATGCCCATTGCTACCAACCAAACTAGGCACCTCCTTTACCAACAATCAAATCAACAACGAGCCTAGGATTCCCCCTTTCAAGTTCTAAACACGGCAATGAAGGCAAATGTTGGCACTTGAGAGTAAATCCACTTGAAGTTACAAGCTTGGATGTGCCAATAAGATAGAGTTAACCAAGAAACAATATGTGAGCCCGTGACTTAAATAAATAGGATAAAGAAAGACCATGACAATATTATTCACAGAGGTATTATCATGAAGCTTTGATTCAACTCATATTCTAAATACACAAATATGTATATGTGATCAACAAAGATCAAGGTATGCAGCACAATATATAATAGCAATGTCTCCACCAGAAAATGGGTATTTGGGAAGTAAAATCCTTCTATATCCGTGAAAAAGTGAACACAACAGTAAGCATGAAATGTGCCTGTGCTCTTTTATTTGGTTGCATGCAAAAGTTCAAGTTGCAAGGAGACATGCCTAACTTATACAAGCAAAACTCAGTTCCTTGTGAAGCCAGAAATAATTCCTTTAAAAAATAGTCATCTCAAATTGTACCTCTTAACCGTATCATCCAGTTTTTGTAGATCTCTCCAGTCTTCCCTTTTTTGCCTAAGTTGGTCTTCAAGTCTTAATTCCTGACAAGTGAATGACCACAATTAATTTCGGTGCAAAACAGTTACACCTATTTTGAATGCATCAATATCTGTTATTAAAAAAGCTACTCTACCAGCCACCTCGACCACTAACTGTTTGAAAGATGACATTTCCCTTAATTTAAACATGAAAGTATCTCCATGAAAATCTATTTTATCGCATTGTAATAGAAGAAGCATTTTCCTAAGAATATGCATAGATATAATAAGGAATCTAACCTTGTACTTGCAATTTTCTCCTATTAACATGCAACTTTCACGCCTTTTATCATCATCCCAATTGGCCTCCTCCATTTTTAATTGTTCAAGTTCCTTTTCCTGCAAACACAATTAGACAGTACTCTTACTTCAGAATTCCAAATATACAAGTGTTGAGCTTCTAGCAAACTACTGAACCAATCCCTTAGTTCTATGCATTTATCTTCAGACAAAGGATCAATTAAATGTATATCCTTCACAGCATAGATCAAGGAAAAATCAGTTTAGAAAGGACAGCAATTATCTTTAATAACCTTTCTTTATTTTAAATATGCTGGTAAGAATTCAGACCTCTGCTTGGAATTCTAAACAAAAAATACATGAAAATGTTCATAAATAGTAAAAGATTCGTAGAATCGTAACCATGCCTGAGATGTGATTTAAGAAGTGCCTAATGTACTGACCAACTTCGATATCTCACGAAGTTATAGCCAATAATCTTGAATACAACCATTGTAGAGACATATAATCGTTTCTAAAGAATAATTGAAATTGTTTTCTCACTTGTAAAAGATTTATATAATCACCTATGTGCCTGAAATGTGATTCAAAAATTGCTTCATCTACAGAACAACTTCAATATCATACAAACTTATGGCCCTGCTACCCCCTCACTTCTAGGGGTAACTAGAGGAGATTTTTTCTCCATGATCCACATTCCAGACAACAATTCCAGTGATGCCTTTCCGGACTCTCCAAAGACAGTTGCCCTCAGATGCCTTCCATAACATGCTCAGCTCAGCTCACTCATATGACATGGTGCATTACACATTGTCGTATATTGTTCCAACACTTCATATCAAGTGATAATGTCAAACTTGAGGCATGAAAATGGTGATCATGGTTGAATTGGATAATGAATCATGATGCTTTGAATTTATACTCGTTGCCTTGTCTCACCCTCGTGGTCATCATCATTCCCTAGTCAAGTGTTTTCACTCTTGGGCAAAGTTATACTACCGGGGGGCCTTAATGGGGGTAACATGTCCACATCCCTTACCATGAATAACATATTCCATCTATGCCCTATCCATTGTCTTTTCTTTTGGATTGGTTGTTACATATATCCCAAAAAGGTATGTGCTTCATAATCCCATGAGAAGAAGGGGCTTGAATACCTGAGGTTGATGCAGTTTTGTAAAAAAATATGATATAGAAAGCGCAAAAGCCCTAATTCAAAATGTGGGGGAAATAAAACAAACAAGAATAGCAAAGTGTTAAAAATTAAGAAAGAAAGAAGCATGACCTCTACCCCCTTGCTAAAAGGCCATCACCCCAAGTCCTATGTAATGAATACATATCTTACAAAAGGTTTTAGCAAATAAAATGTCAAAAGCCAAAAAAGGTTAAAGGTATAAAGAAAAATCCAAATAGGGGTTTGAAAAGGCACAGTGTTGAGGAAAGGGTACCTCATTTCCTAAGCCCTCCATCCAAAAACGCACTCATGAGGATGACTATTATACATGGCCTTGCATGTCAATGACAATCCGCCCATGAAGTAAGCCCCACTCCATATCAGACAACCATTGCACATACCTCTTCATGAGTTCCTTCGAACATACCTCTTAGTCTGGGTACTGGCACACCTAATAGGGGGTAATGATGATCCTCCCACACCTAGACTTGGCAAACTATACAACTTTGTAAGGTAGTGTGAAGTTTGAAGAGAATATTTTGTGAGATCTGTCTAATCAATTTTGTGTTGACATGACTCACTTTATATGTTGTGTTTGGATAGTGTACCTTGCCTTCGATCCTCATGATGCATTGGATTACATGAGACCCTCCTCGAATGATGGATTACACATAGCCACATGCTTGGTTTACCCCTGGATCCTTTGGAGGATATTCAGGGACTACTAACACACTTTCATGGAGGTCATCCCCACTGCATGAGAGAGTTCGTTCTACACTTCTAGGAGGACGTTGAGCCTTTTGATGACAAGGCTCTCTTCACAAGACACCCTAACACACATGGGGTATGACGTGGAGCATTTTGGTGATCGGACATTGCATGAAGATGATGATGATGATTCCATGGGACGTTCCACCGTCTCTTGAGGACGTTGTACCTTTGCTTGAGGACATTGCACTTGGACAGATTACGTGGTACCTTTCATTGATGATAGTACCCTTTGATGACAAGACGTTACTATTCTATGATGGGATGTTGCACCCCACGATGATGGGGCACCTTGATATGGCATTTGGGGCTTCTTGTGATGGTATGGCACCTTTTGATGAAACGTCACACCCTTTGGAGACATGAGGCACCTCTTGGAGATGAAACATTGCACCCTTTCATGGCAATATTTCACTTCTGAGCCCCTATTCACCAATTTTTGAGTGAGTCGTCTCCTTTTGAGGTCACACATGAGAGTTCTAGATCACTTGTATGTGGGATGATTTGATGTTAGAGCTACTTTACTTCATCTTGGAGGCATCATTAGGGGTCTTAGTGACCTATCCCCTCATATATCATGGATTTTTTATGTATTGTTTCCTTATCTCTAGGCTTTATGAGAGATAAGAGCCTTATTTTATCTTTTTAGGGCTTCTATTGTGTGAGAAGGTTGCTAGATCTCTCATATAAATAAGAGAAGCACTTCTCACTTGTAAATCATTGCTACTTGTGGAGATATATCACTACTTGTCAACTTTTACTTGCCCTCTCTTATGAAGAAAGCTATGGATGGTTAGTTAGTGTAGATGTTTTGATAGTTGTGGGAGGTATTTTCCTCCCAGACAACCTTTCTTAGAAGAAGAGAAGATTCCATAAATCCAAGAAGACCATCGAACAAATCGAAGAACACCCCAGAAGAGAAGTCGGCCCACAAGAAAAGAATAAAGTGAAACTACAATATCTAGAGAAGAAGTCGGCCCAGCTAAAGTGATGTAATGTCCCTTTCCAAATAGGAGCTCCAGAGAGGAGGCTTAATGGTCTAAACCGCCCCGTTAGACTATAGCCAGGGGTAAACAGGGTTACTAGAGGTCACTCCAGTCACAGGTGTTATGTTCGGAAAGTGACATTGAGCTAAAAAGGGTTAAAAGCGCTTTTAAGTCATTATGAGCTAAAAATAGAAGTCAACAGTGAATTATGGTTTCAGCAGTGATTTAGAGTTTTGGAAGTCAACAGTGAATTAGGGTTTCAGCATGATTTAGGGTTTTGGAAAGCTATAAAGGAAGGGTCAGCGACCTAATTCATTATTATGCAGATTATGACTTGTCATTGAGGAGAGAGGCGCATCTCAAGAGAGATAGTTCAGTGGATTCCAGGAGGAAGACACCAGTTGGCTGATTTCGGTGTTGAGAGACACACCCTAGTCACCGGGAAGATCATCCAGGTCTTTCATCATTCTTCAGCAGCAGTTACATAGTGTTCAGCAGCAAGGGCGCATTCATCCAGAGTGAGGGCGCAGCTTCTGAGAGGGATTTTAGTCGACTTACCCCATCCAGGGGGAATTCCGAGATTTCCCTCCAACCCATTTGAGAGGAGGGCAAGGCGCATCTTTTTCCTGGTTCCTCATCAGATTCCGACAGAGGAATCAACTGGGACGCATTTTCTAGACTTGGACGTGCGGCACTTTTGGCGGGCACATTTGGGGTTCCAGAGCGAGCATCAGACCAAATTCAGGGAAACCCTTCCGATCCATTTCCCAGTAGACCAAGGCGGTCGTTTTGAGACATATCTCATCTGATTCTGACGGTGGTGTTGACCGCCTATTCAGCACAGGGGTCAACTCACGTGCCGTGAAGCATTCATCTATGTCGAAGATCATCTTGGTTCTACTTGGTGTCTGATGTTCCAGCATCAAAATTTTGTAAACGAAATTTTCGCACCCCTGCGTGGGTTGATTAGGACGGCAACAGGTGGGATCACTAGGACGCATTTTGCCAGAAGAAGAGGGGCGCATTCCCCCAGGGGTATCCATCTGGGGTCCAAACTCATCAACAGAGGGGTCCGACAAATACAAGTACTGAGGACTAGAGCAGGGCGCATCATTTGGGACAGTTTGCATGCCATTCCGAGAAGTACAACTCCCAGAGCGAACTTTCCAGACTTCCAGCAGTTACCGTCAGAGCTGCCATAGTCCCAGAGCATCCATTGATTCCACAGTGCTCCCATATTCCGGGTATTATCTTTAGTTGCTTATTTGTATTCCGGCTAAGATCCTTTGTCTGTTGATCTAGTCGAGTATTGTCGGTTTATTCAGCCGCATTCGGCCATTTTGTAATCCACAGAGATATCATAATACAAACTTTGCAGTCCTTTGTCGCATTTATTATTTGTATGATCATTTATATGTTGTAAACCATTGATCCTACACAGATTAGCAGCATTTCCTAGACTAGCCAAGTCAGGAACATTACAAGTGACTTGAAGACTATAAATAGAGAGGACGCCTTGCTCATTTGGACACACACTCACTCACTCTTTCACTGAAGAAGGACGCGCAAGTCTGAGGCAAAGAAGAAGACACTGCACTGCAGCATCTAAAGTTCTTGGTTATTCTTAGTGATGGTTTTCTCTTGGGCGCTATCTCTAGGAAGAGGTGATAAGAGACAGGAGGTGTGCTATTGTTGTATGGTGTTGCTATTACAGTTGCTAGAATTAGTTTGTGCGCTAGCCTAGTGCTAGGGTTTCTTCATTGTCTGTTGCTCTTGAGAGTTGGTTTATGGTTGGATTAACTTGGACAGAATCTATCTAAGAAAGGTTGGCTAGGTTTTTCCCCCATTTGCGGTTTTCCCGAGATAAACTCTTGTGTTCTCTTGTTCTTAGTATGTTGCTTATTTTCCAGTATATGATATATATATGATATAATTGTTATTAAAAGAAAGAAAACCGGTAACTCTACTGCTCTGCAAATTAAGAAAATTTGACAGTTAGAGCGATTTTTTGGAGGAGATATGCTTATGGATACTATACTACTACTTGGGTGATCATTGCTAGAGTTTTGATGCATGAAAGATTTATTAAGTAAGTGGTCTCTTGTCATCTTGTGGTTATGTTTATGAATGCATTTAAGTGTAATGTTGTTTCTCTAGTGTTGGTTAAGCATTCTCTTGGATTATTCTTGAACAAACCCTTCTTATCAAAGCTCTTGGAAGATGTCTAGTGAAGAACCTTCCCTTGATTTATCCCTTAACATTTTAGGAGGATCTCCTAGGATTATTCGTGAACAAACTCTAGGTCTCACCCTAAAAATCCACTCATTTATCTCCAAAGGGATCCTTAATTGACCCCATATACCCAAAAAAAGAGTAGACAGTAGTCTTTTCTCCCAATAGTCAATCATTAAATTATGAATCATACTTTCTTTTTGTTGTTTTAGGGTTAATTTAGGGTATTGCAAATTTTTACTTACAGCCATACAAGGGTAAGACAATTTGTCATTTTGGCATACTCTTCACCTAATATACATTGTTAAAACCCTCATTTATATTTCTGAAGTGTTATAGCAGCCTTCTAGGGAAAAACGTCTAGGGTTTTAGGGTTGTTTATTGCTCTTTAATTTTGTGATTTTGTTGGTAATTGAAACCCTAAATTAGTTCATTGTTTAGGGTGTTGTCTAACTGTTCTACGAAATGGCTTTTTTCGCCAAAATCCGGCGACATAAATCTGCACGAAATCACTATTTTTTGTTGTTTAAAATCCATTTCTAAATGCAGAAATGGATTCAACATGCTAAAAAAAACCTGAGGCACTCAGATTATATAGAAATAATCACTCAAATCTGCAGATCTAACAATTTCTTATCGGATTTCGGGCAAATGTTCCCGGAAAAAATCGTCGAAGAAGAGTCATTTCGTAGAACATTTAGACTACGACCATTGTTTAGCCCTCTTTATTCATTGAATTATTGCATGTCAAAGGGATACTTATTTGTTGTTGTAATAACTTACTTTACTGCTGTAATTTTATATCTTTTTTCACAATTTTACAACGTCCCTAGACTTTTTCTTCATTTTAGGTGTTTTGGGATCTTCTTGAGCCTATACTTGACTTGGAAAACCTCTTAAATTGACCTAGATCCTCATTACTTCAAATCTGGAAATTGTCTTGTCTCACCACCTCATTAATATTTTGTCTATCATATTTCATTGGTGGTAGTTTGAGTAGTCACCCCGGGGGGGCCTAGACTTGATTGTGTCTTGCCTAGGGATTCTTTGAGGCTACTAGGGAAGTCTCTCTTGTGTTGGATACTATTCATTCACTAAAGAGAGGGAATTTGTTGCCTGGGTGACAATGGTAACATCCTCCATGTTCCATTAGTCTTAGTGCCTTGTGAAGGCTTTGCCCTTGGTGCTAGATTGTGTGGTAAGAGGCCAATAAAAGTTTAATAGCACTAATATAAATCCTTCAAATGTTACGTAAAATGGTTATTTAATTTTATACACATTCCAAAAGACGGACCTTGAAAAACAAAAGTATAAGCCTTGACCTTGAAAAACGAAACTACGAGCCTTTAACTCTCAACGATTTGAATGAAGTTAGCATCCATTATTATAAATGCACCAACAAGTCCATAGAGTGCACCCTTCCCTTTTTCCAGTAAGCAGTGGGTACCAAATGGATTATCATGGTTGGTTGTACCCCTACTTGTTACTCTATAGTCACATCAATTTCTATTGTCCCATAGTGTAATACCCCCAGTTTTGACCCATGGATTAGAACTAAGTAGATAATGTATATATGATTGTCTTGATAGGTGTCAAGCCTTGGGAGCTAAGCTTAATGACCCCATCATATAAATGTTAATGTTTGTAGCATCAAACGAGTACTTCCACATTTGATTAGTGTCTAACATGTGGAAGTCGTCATTAATACCTCTCAAGACTTAGGAAATTCACTTTAATTAAGTAATCATTAAAGTGAATGCCTTTTTATAATTAATCGAGCTTAATTTAATGAAATGCCCAAGTTTTTCACATTAGTGAATTAAATTGAATCTTAGCCTTTGATCTCAAGTGTTGGTGAGATGTGAGATGTGTGCAATGTGTTGCAAGAAAAGCAAATCTAATCAAGATGTTGCCTCTATGTGGAATCTTAGCCACTATGTGAGATGTGTGCAATGTGTTGCAAGAAAAGAAAATAGAAATAGCCTCGAAATGCTTCAAACGAGGTGATCAATGCCTTGGGTACCGTGAACTGCCTCAAGATCTGTGAAACTGCCTCGGAAAATATGAAGTTGCAAGAGCAATTATAGAATCATCTCCAAGAGTCCATGGCCAAAGTGTGACAAATACATAGGGGTGGGGGCTCCATGCCTAGGCATAAGATACCTATGCTTCCATAGGTATGACAACCTTTGTAACATGAGCAATACTTTTACATAGAAAATAGTGAGAGAGACTAGAGGCTCCCCTAGATCATGTGTCCTAATAGATCCACCTCAAGACCCTCAGGTACCTAACCAAGCTATAGACCGGCATAGTGTCAACTTAATGCCACCAAGAGGTAGTCGAACAAGGCCATAAGAACAAAGCCTATACTACAAATGGTGACTAGGAGGACGGGCCATGATCGAGCACAAAGGGTTTGGAGATACCAACTAGGTCAAACACATACACAGGGACCTTTCCTTCTAATCGGCTTTCCATTCCTTTGATCAAAGCTTACAAGGTGACCTCTGCAACCTGCTTGAACCAGCAATGGTACAGTCCATAAAATCAACTCAAACAGTAATGTGCGGGCTGTGAAAAAAAGGTACAGCTACAATAGTAGGACCTACTTTGTTTCTACCTTTTCTAGATAGCAAACCTCTCTTTCTCTCCTTTCAACACTGAAGCACACTCCAACAATATTGTGTACGGAAATATTTGAAGGTGTATACCCTGCGCATAAAGAAAAGATGGCCATAGTAGTGGTACGTCCTATACAACCTACTAGTAGCTCACCGATCTCTTTAGAAATCTACTCTTCTTCTCCTCGAATGCATTGTGCCCTCTTCCAACTCTCTTTCTCTCTTCTCATGTGAGACCAACCTATTCTATCTTGTCTTATTTGTGCTTCGAGAGAAAATAACAATCTCCTCAATCCTAGCAACTAATCTCCTCAATCCTTTATTTTTCAACTGAAATTACAAGATGGAATCATTTCCCACTTTTCCCAAGTGGTCACTAAACAAATGTCATAAACCTCTTCATGCATGTTCACACTAAAACATGTGCAAGAAGTTCCTGCTCAAGCTACATTTCTCAACACTCCCTCTTAAAGAGAAAGGAATTCTACACCAATCCAACTCTGCCTCTCAATGCTTCAAACTTCCCTTTTGCTAAGGGTCTGAATATCAGCTACCTGTTGATCTGTGGCAATATATTGGAGCTCCATTGCTCCCATCTAAATCTTGTCTCGTATGAAGTGGTATTTGATCTCTATGTGTTTGGAACTATCATGAAACAATGGATTCTCAAAGAGTTTGATACAACTCTTATTATCACAATAAATAACTATAAGGTTCAACTATTGATCAAAAAATCTTGCAAGTAATATGCAAAGCCAAATGGCCTCCCAAATAGTAGTATTAGCTACCATGTATTATGGCTTTGCTAAGCTAAGTTCTACAGAAGTCGACTTACTATTGAACCAGGATATCATCGTTGACACCAAGCGAAAGAAGCACCCTAAGGTGCTATTGTTGCTTGCCCAATCTGAGTCTGAATACCCTTGCAACTTCACTTCACCA
>CBVK0100357502.1:0-12771 GCA_900067695.1 Picea abies
CTTAGGAAAAATAAATCCTAGGTGTGTGTGAAGTAACTCCAACAACTACTTGTCATGTTCAACAAAATTTCTTCAACCAACACATAAATAAGAAGTTTCTAAATATGCAACAATAATATGAAAACATGATTACATTCATTACTAAGGAAATAAAAATTTAGGAATATGTAAAAAAAAATATGAAAATATGGCAATATGTATTTAAATGTCCATGTACTCCAATATGCCAATGTTTACTATGATTTACATGCATTTCAGATTGAAAGTAGAAAATAAATGGTATCATGATCACTCCAATATGTATTTAATATAAATATTTTGGATTGTTCATTGTTTGGATTTGACCAGACATGATTAATTAACGTTCTTTGTTTTTTTCCAAGAAGAAATGCAAATTGTGGATATGCATGTGATTTTCCAATTTATTTTTTCTCATTGCATTGACACATGTCGATGTTGAAGTCTCCTAGAAAAACTATGATTTCATAGAATGAAAATTGCATAATGATTTTTCAATTACACTCATTATGCTGGCCAGAACTATAGATGGAGATGCACAGATATTCATTATTGAAACATGCAATCATTTGACAATTACTCTTTCTACAAGAACCTCTACATTTAGTTCTTCAAAATGTATATGTTCCAATATTAGTAGATTTTTTGGAATAGTATCATCACGCCATGTATATTGCAATTCGACACACAATTGAAACTTGGAAACTGCTCATTTTGCATTGATAGTGTCATATATGTTTCTTGAATGCACAAAATATCATATTGCATTGTATCATAGTCACTAGATATTTCACTGATATGTGCATGCAAACCACGTGATTTTAGTAAAAAATTGAGATGCATGACCCCAATTGCACAGACTACCAATCATATTCTAGATTCTAGCTTGCATCCCTATGAAAATGTTGCATCTCAACCATAATATTTTGTTTAACGTTGAAGTTATCCATTGTCAAAGGACTTAAAAGATACAAAGAGTTTATTCTCCTTACATGCAACAATGTTGTATAAACTAATCCATGTCTCCGCACCCCAATAGGATCAAATGCAACATTATCCATTGTTAGACCATATGATTTGTGTATTGTACATGCACATGAAAGATGAACTGGAAATTGTTTGTATATTTTCAAATAATCATTCCTTGTTTTTTTCAATACTGGTCTCGCTATCGGAAATATGGGTATCCACTCAGGAGAAATGTTTATGCTATATAAATAAGCTAACCTCATAGCCTAGCAATGTCCAAGATGTGAATCATATAGCTTTATCCATAAAACATCAGCCTTATCTATTTTGGTGTATTCTTTAAACATTCCATCTGCACCATTCACTTAACCATCTTGTGAATCATAGTTGCATGCATATATTTCAACTAGCATGTCTAGTTTCAAAATAAGTTGTGATGTTGGATTGTTTGACGCTTGTGTGCATCCTTCTTAATGTTAGGGGATTAAGACCTAGGGTTTTTCAAGAGTTTACCAACAAAAAACCCAAATCATTAACATATTAATCTTGAGCCAAGGCTGAAGAAGGTTTCACCTGAGATGCAATGAGGATCACAGAGACCATCTGGTCTTGTGTCAAGGATGAAGGATAAATATATAGAGATCCATTTGGGTTGAAATTCATACATTCCATAGATGACATATTCCTATTATCAATATGAAAAAACAATACACACACATATCCAAATACCACACAAGGAACACATGATAACTTAGAATCACCAGAGATCTATTATTATTCTCATTCCATCAAACATGGCCATACAATAAGCAAAACATGCTTGACAACAACAAAGTCTCATGTCATCTTTATAAAATTCCCCATATTTACAATACATTGTGCCATGTGCATCCTTTCAGATCATAGACATATGACAGACTCATAATTACAATCAGAATCATTACAACATTACGATACTATAGAGACTTAGAGTGAGATATTTATCAATAGGAAACAACAATGACCCATTGAATCAACTCAACAAGCTTTTCTTTGTTGTCCTTGCTTCCTTTTGTATCTTTCTTGGCTCTAGAGCTCTCTCTTTTATTTATGCTCTACTCTCTCTACTGACTAGTAGTCTCATATGCTTATGTCACCTTCCTTCATTCCACATAGCCTTTCTAGAATTAGACCAATCTTAAATACTTTGCCAACTCATCTTCTGGTTGCTCCACGTATCCTTGTGTTGCTAGAAGTAATCATTTAGGGATATTTTCCAATGATTATTTTCTCAATTCCAGTGTGTGTCTTATTTATTTCCAACACGTAAATATCAAAGATAAATCTAGTGCATGCTTCTTGTCAATCATCGTACATATTCTTAGGCATGTGCAAAACTGGAATGAGCGTGTACAATGTTGTTTTTGCACATGCATGATATTAACAAAAAAATATAGGTTCCAACAGCCCCCAACCACTAATACTTGGCTCATCCTCAAGCCAGCTGCCTCATGGGATGACTGTTGTAATGGAAAAAACTGTACTCCTGCTAATCTTTCCTACTTGTTCTTCAACCGTGGCCTCTAGCACCATCGCTACTTCCAGGACTACCTTGTATAGTTTTTTGTAATGGAAAAAACTGTACTCCTGCTAATCTTTCCTACTTGTTCTTCAACCGTGGCCTCTAGCACCATCGCTACTTCCAGGACTACCTTGTATAGTTTTTGGATAGCTGCATGAACTTTCTACACTATATGTTCAACTTCTTCCTTCTCCTTCAAGGATTTGGTAGCCTTTTTTTCAGCCTCATCTTTTTTTTAAGTCTTTCTCATCCTTTCCTTCCACTTCACTCTTTTCTATGATGTTTTTCTCTACTTGTTCTTCTGCTTCACTCTTCGCCTTTTCTACGAGTTCCACTCACTCTTCTACTGCGCATGTTTCCTGTCGCGCAGTGTTTTATTGTCTTTGTAGTTATGCCTTCTCTACTTATGATTTGTCCAACTTGTTGTCTGCAATCTCTACCCGACATCGGATTTCCTGTGTGATCCTTGTGTATAATCCTTGTAATAGTTCCATTGAGATCTAGGAGATGATTAGGTCTACGTGACTGAGTCCTTGCAGCGTCTCTTGTACTTCAAGGTTTGGTAACCCGACTTTATGTACTGGGATTTTGAGTAATCTACATTATGATACCCCCATTCATGCTTCCCCTACTATGCCTTGTTGGGCTATGCCTTCTCCTGGTGTTGGTGACAATCAAATTGTCTTAAGTAATTGTTGCATCCTTGAACATTGATCACACACCTTCATTTGAAGTGCTTCTTGTTTCTTTTTCATCTCTTTGAGGAATTCTTCTACTATATCCCTTAGTCTATATCCAATTCGATCCATGTCGTCAGCTGTTAGGGCATAGGAAACTTGAGTATTTTGAGCCTTTTTCTTCTTCTGTGCGGCTGACCCTATGCTTTGGTCTGGTTGTTTCCTTCATGTTTGATGTGAGGTTTGTGGAGGTTGATTAGTTGGCCCTATTTCTGGTTCATTCTCCATATCATTTCCTTGATTGGTTCCCTCTGTGCCATTTCCTAGAGGGTTTATTTCTACCTCTACGTGTTTTATTGCTTCAAATTTTCCCCCATGCGCAGTTGTGTCCCCTTTTGCTAGTACTTTCTAGTCGGGTTCCCAATATTGCATGACCAGTTGGATGTCCTCTTTGATTATATTATACTTTTTTTAAACCCATTCCTCCTGTGGATCCTTCTCAGATTTTATATACATGTGGTTTCTATCTACATGAAATTCCATGATAGGGTCGTATGCCTCCACCAACTATGGCGACATGTATGGTGCATTCTGGATGCTCTTTCTAATTCTTTCACCATAGAGAAAAAAATCCATGTTTGTGTCCATATTCCTCCTCTTCATTGTTGAGAACCAAAATTTCTGGTATTTTGTCACTATGCACGTCTTCCCCCTCATCCCTAAGAACTGTGCGTCCTCTAGCTCTCCCCATGCTATGAAGGAAATCAAGATCAATATCCAGGAGTAGTGAAACTCCATCTCCTTGTCTTGAGATTTGGTGCAGTACATTAGAAATTGGTTTAGTAAGAAAGGGGCCTATCTCATTGCAGTGCCCTCGAAACATTTCTTTGTGGATGCTATTACCCATGTTGGGACTTAGTATTTCTTTCCTTTTCATAGAAGTTTTCATGATAGAATTAATGTGGCTATTCGAACTATGAGGTTTCATATCGTTGGCACATCCAAACCATGCGTTCTTCTCAACGTGAGGAAATTTGTTTGCATAGCCTCCAATAATGCTCATTCTTCCTTCTTTTCTTCAAATAATGTTACAGGGTCTTTGCCCTGGGTGGATGATCCAATTATTCATGCTATAAGGTCTGTATTAATTGAAATTTTCCTATCCAGCCACATGTATCCCCCATGTACACAATATAGGAGGATTTTGACACATGAATTGATTTTATTTTTGCAGCCAAAGTGGGGGATGTCAAACAAGTTAAGGAGGCCTACGCACTCCAACCCTCTAGCCCATACCTTGACCACTAGTACACTATGTTGTGTATGTGGATCTATTTGGAGTTACAGGTATTCATAAGGTGCAATTTTAGGGAAATTCTCCATGTCAGCAATGTCGTGATCGACATATTTCAAATGCAACACCTTCCCTAGCATGTCTTCATCGATGATGACCGCCTCTCAAATTTTTGGTGTCACCATCCTGTAATATGGATTCCTCTACAGCGTTACTGGTGGGGCGTCATCCTTCCTTTGACGTATGTAATCACAAGGAAACCTCAGTGGCTCTAATGAGGAGTCACCCGGGGTTTCCTCAATCTTTGGTTCGGCTACAAGAGCACTAGTTCGACTTTTTCTTGGTACCACTGTTGCTTCTCCTATAGATTTGGGTGATGCCATCTATGTAGTTAACTTAACTATGGTAGTTTTTATTGTTTTGTGTTTATCTCTAGCTATGTTATCTCATTTTTCCTTGGAATTTCTAAGTAAAAATGAGTCTTGTTTGTCAAACCTGACAGATGTTATGCGTTCTTTTCCAGTTGTGCACTAACATTCATTGTTATGCGTTCTTTTCCAGTTGTGCACTAACATTCATGCCTTCTTGCCTATCTTGTCTTCCCGTAGTGTGAAAGGTGTTGGTGTTAATGGAATTTTATTTCCAAATACATTTATAGATTTCTGTCGTGTACTGCCACTGAGTCATTCATATCGATGGTGTTTTACTTTTACTCCCTATCGTTTTGGTAGCTTTATGACTAGGCCTTATGGCGGTTGTATGCGTTGTGATAAATGTTTATTTATGGCTTGGCCTTATCCATCTGTAACTATCATTTACGCCTTTTTCTTACTGACATCTATCACATCGGGTGGAAGGGTGTCATTACGACCGCATACTAATCATATTTTCATTGGGTTTCCCTGGTTGGCACAGTTACCCATACCTATGCAATTTCCATTTTCAATCTATCTATGCAATCTCTCTTCTTCTTTTTTGACTTCTTGCATGGTTCTTTGTATTGTGCATGTTGTTGGCTCCCTTGATAGAGTTTTAGAAGACTGTCATTCACTCTTCCTTTCATTGCTACTCCCTTAAGTGTTTCCAACTGCACAACACCTGCCTCTATAACCCCTTGGATCACATATGGTCCTAACCAATGCATGTGGAACTTCCCTGGGTGTTGCATAAACTTGATATCGTATAGTAGTACCAAGTTAGATACTTGAAATTTTTTCGACTTAATGTGTCTGTCATGCCATGAATTTTCCCTTTCATTTTTCACTTGTTGATGGAATCTTGTGGAAAATATATCCTCCTCAAGTTGTACCAGTTGTGATAGTTGTTCTTGTATTGTGCCTACATCCAATAGATCTGTGATAGCTATGACGCACTGGCTTGGTACACTAAATTCCATCGACATTAATTCCTCTTATCTGTACACCAATCTGAAAGGTGTTTTTACTTTTAACTTCTTTCTAGTTATCATGTATTCCCATAATATTGCAAGTATTATTACGTCCCAGTCATCTCTTCCCATGTTGCATATTTTTGTTATTGCATTCTCTAGGACATCTTCGAATGCTTCCACTCTGCCATTAGCATGTGGGTGGTACGGCATGCACTTCTAGTGATGGATTTATAATTATTAGGTCAAGGATGCTATAGTTTTATTGATAAAGTATGTTCCTTGATCACTCATCAACATTATGGGACATCCAAATCGAGTTACTATGTTTTCGAACAAAAAGTGCACAGAATTTTATGTGCTACAATCCGTGATTGGCGCAACTTCCACCCATTGAGTTAGATATTTTGTTGTTGTAATGATGTACCTCACCTTTGATATTCTTGTTGGTGGGTTAATTGGTCCAATTGATTTCATATCCCACTTATCAAAATCTTGTAATGTAACATGTGGATTCAATGGCATCCCATCCCTTCTAGAGGGTTTTCTAGCCCTTTGACTAACATCACATATCTGATAGTATTCCTTTGCATCCTTGTGGAGTGAAGTCCACCATAACCCTATGAGGAAGACCTTCTACGTAGTGGATTTCCCTACATAATGTCCTCATTCTATCATGTCATGTGCTTCTGCCAATATAGTTGGTTTTTCATGTTCGACTACACAATGTTGTAGTATTACTTCTACACCTAGTTTGTATAAGATTCCTACAATTAGTTGGTAGTCCACAACCTTTACTACCAAATTCATTTTTTGTGCAACTGTTATGTATGAGGGGGGAATTATTGTACTAAGGAACTATAAAATATCTATAAAGTAATCATCTACCATCTTAATGGAGAATAATTGTGCATCTGGCAGGCTATCGTCCAGGTTTTCTGCCTCTTCTCCTGATAGAATGTGTGACACGTGGTCTAGTACTTCATTAATTTTACCTAGTTTTACTATTAATTAAAAGTCGTACTCCTAAAACAATAGGAGCCATCTGCAAATACTCCCCCCAACACTTGTTTGTTGACCAAATATCTCAGTGCAAAATGAATTTTGTACATCTTGAAGTGTGAACCTAGTAAGTATTGTCTGAAATTCTACAGTTTGTAGACCATAGACAATCCATCACGTTCTGTTTTGGTGTAATTTTTATCCTTTGTTGATAGTTTCCTACTTTCAAAATCGATGGGATAATCTATCTCTCCATCACCTAGCTGTGACAAGATGATGCCCAATGCCATTGATGATTCATCCACGTGTACATGAAAGTCCTTTTTCCAATATGGAAAAATCAATATTAGCATAGTTACTAACTTTTGTTTTAGTGTATCGAGTCCTTTTTGGCAATCATCATTCCACTAGAACTTCGAGTCTTTTTCCAACAATTTTTCCATTGGGGTTGTAATCTGCGCATATCCCTTGATAAATTTCCTGTAATACCCAATATGACCCAATGTCGCACATATATTTTTTACTGATGTGGGTGGTTGTAAATCTAGAATAACTACAATATTTGTGGGATCAACTATCATGCCTTGTTTTCATACGAAGTGTCCCAATAATGTTCCACATGGTGCACAAAAAATACACTTCTTTAGGTTTAAGGATATTTGATGTTGTCTACACTTATCCAACATCAATTGGAGAAATTCGACATTATATCATAATAGGATAAATACAATCCAGTCATCAAAGTAGACTTCGAGAAACTTGTGAATGAACTCCTTAAACATTGCAACAACTACTCTAGAAAATACCACAAGGGCATTCTTTAACCCAAATGGAATTACTATGTATTCAAAACTTCACCATTATGTTATGAATGTAGTCATATGTCTATCCTCCTGTGCATTTCTAATATGATGGTATCCTGAAAAACCATTTGTGAATGAATATGCCTCTTGGTCGTCGACATTTTCCATTACTTCATCTGTAAATGGTGTTGGGAACGGATCATGCAGGAATGCATCATTCAGTTTGCTCAAGTCAATAAAGATTCTTATACCCCTTGTTTTCTTGTCCTGGACTACTATTAGACTTATCCATTCTGATTTCTCAATCAGTTTGATAGCTCTTGCTTTCAGCACGCGATCTATTTCTTCCATGATTTTTTATTTATATATTGGGTTCAGTCTGTAGGGTATCTGTTTTACTAGTTTAGCGTCAGGTTTTAGTGGGATCCTCATCTCCCCTAGCCGACTTGCTATTCCTTTCATCTCTGATAATGTTGTGGGAAATAAGTATTGATATTCATGCAGTAGTTTGGCTATCTTTTCTACAGTTTCCTCATCCCAGTAATCCCCTATCTGTGCAAACTTGAGGTCTTCTTATGTTCCAATATTAACTTGCCGTGTCTTGATTGGCTATGCATATGTTGTAGATTCTAGCTCTGGGCCCTCTACTATCTGTTCATCCTCAGTTTCCTGTACTTGGATGTTGTGAGGATCGTCATTGTCCTACTCCACTTGCATCACATTGTAACATTCCAATAAATTGTGAACCTTCATGGAGGCATTGTCTGCACTACATATGGATATTACTTCCATTTCTTCTTCTTCAGTGAATATTTTCTGTTTAATTTGATGTAGTGTCACACTTATTAGGACCGACTCACTCTCAAAGGTAAATGTTACTTGGAATTTTTGAGTTGTGTACTCCCATTCTGATATATATTTGTGCATCTCCAGTTATAAGTACCAATTATTTGGAATGGTATCTAGAGTATGTATAAACTTGTGTGTCCATTATTTCCTTGGGATCAATTCCCATGTTTTTCATGCTGCGCAACATGGTATTTTGGGTTTCCTTTCCCGATATATTTATGTGTCATGTATCCTTCTTTGGTATTAAATATTTTATGGATTAGTCTCCTACATTATTTCCAATATTCCATAGCACCTTTGCATGTCACCCACTATCTTACAGGGGTGGCTTTCAATACAAAATCTAGTGCTAGAAGCCTCTGTTACTCTGGTACCTGTGCCTCAGATTTTTGTACGAATGTTGGTTTATCGTTCAAGCCATCATACTTGTGCGAGTTGCACAATTCTATTCCAATCCACCATAATGAACTGGTTATTCTTGCGGATCATTGTGTTGAGACTTCATGCATCCTATGCTGCCCATTTTCTAGAATTTATTCTAAGTCTAATGTACACGAATTGATGCTTCTCCAAATCAATGTGTCACCTGTGGTGGGGTTAACATAATCATCCATCCTTGTTGTCATGTTGTACACGTGATCAATTTCATCACCCTGCATTGGTTCTATGTATCTCCTTCCTTCTTTTGGATCTAAGGGTGCAGTCACTTTCAGGTCTCTGACTTCAAATATTATCTTGCACATTTTCAAGTTGATAATGGATTGGTTATCAAAGGTCAATTCCAATCCCATTAAATATGGATATGGTTTGTTTTCATCCACAATCTTGATAAATTCAAAATATGTGAGTTTCTACACTCCATATATATTCACAAGTATTGTCGTTAATCTCCCAATAGGTACTATTTTGTACTGATTTGATAGTCTCTATTGGATGGGTGATCATGCTAACTTTGGTTTCCCCATCATCTCCCATGTATGCTTAGGTAGCACGTTCATGTCAGACCCTAAATATAATATCACATTTTCTATGTCATATTCTCCAATATGTGTATTGAACCTGAATTCTCTATTGGTTATTTTGTTGCACATAAGTTTTTTCACTAATTTATTTTCCGTAGGGACTACCTTTCCTTGAGCACAGTGATCAATCATAGAGCATAATGTATGAAATTCATTTTCATCTTCTACCAACTCCAGGCAACTTTGAAATTTTTTCCTAAGGTGATTACCTTCTCCAGTGATCCTTTGGTCATGACCTCATCCTTAGTGGGATGCATATCCCCCATAGTTGGTGTAGTTGATGCGGACGATGTTCAGTCCTATCGCAAGAGTTATTTCCTTTATTTTTTATAGGTCTCCTTATCTTCCTTTGGGTCAAATGATCATGTAGGTGCTTCTGATTTCTTTACCCACTGCTCAACCGATGTCCTTGTGTTGGTTTCATCCATCCATTTTTTGGTTCCTCTGTGTGTAATGACCTCTATTTTGGGTCCTTCATCCTGTATTTCAATGGATATATTTTGAACATTCGGGTTCTGGTTTTGATTCCCTATGGTCTGTCATTTTTCTAGTAGTTGTGAGTAGTCATCTATCGCATGTTCTAACACCCAATAGTAAGTACATGTTGTGCAGGTATTTTGGCAATCCTACGCTAACTGTCTTGGTTGGTTAAAATTATAGCATATTATGGGGACTCTTCCTCCTTGCCCAATTTTTTTTTCTACCTATACCCTACCAAATCCTCCCCAGTTTCCTTGATTAAATCCTCTTGGAGTGTTATACCACCCTCCTCCTTTTGTCGCAACATTCTCCTCTTGAATCTTGTACATGTCTTTCATGCGCTCCCTCATTAGATCAAATGCATGAAATCATTTTTCTTCATGTCCCACTGATTTTCAAAAGATACAGAATAATATTTTTTGGGTATGCTTATATTTCCATAATAGTTGGCACTCATGGGGTTTATGTCCCCACCTCTTGCATATATCGTAGTATCCTCCTCTCGGTAGAAGGTTTGGTGCTCTGACTGATAGGTATTGTGCAAAGGCTAAACATTCATCTTTTTGGTGACCTTCGGTCCTGCATTTGGTGCACCATACTTGTTCCCATTTCTCTTTCTCCTTCGTGATTTCTTCCAACTGAATTGTTAATGCAACTAGTTGGTTCTGTATCTGCGTCATTCTGATGTTGTCTCTGACCGGAGAGGCTTCCAATTTCATATCAATTTCCAATTCCTCGGACTGCAACGTAACCTTTTGTTGTATTAAAGGACTTTGGATGTGAGGTAACAATCCTGTAATGAACCACTCTCTATGTTGTTGATTGGGTATTTGAAATTTTAACCTCCCCATCAGATCTTTGAACCTCTGATCGAACTCACATATTGACTCAGTCTACACTTTATTGATCTCCTTGAGCTTAGTGATGTACTACAACTAAAACTTTTGTTTCTTAAATTATTTTAACACTTCTTGTGTAATCTCTAATAATGTCCTTGTTTGACCTCGATGGTGTAGTAATTTGGAGCTTCATGTACCAGACGAGCGCACGTCCTCTAAAATTTGTTTCTAGCTACGCGATATTTACACCCTCATCATAGACATTCTTTGTAGTCTAGATGGTTTTACATACAAGCAGATGTTGTTCTAGATCCTCAGATCCAATTCCTTTGAACTCAGGTAATCTTAGTGTATTATCTACTCTTGCCATGTTACTAGATGTAGAATCCCTTCCTGGTGATGATGATTGAGTCTGGCTATCTACATCGCTACCACTCCTCTGGATATTGTTGCTCTGACTTTCTTTACTAATTACAAGTTCTCTGGAGATATCTTTGAATATTGTCTCAGATTTAGGTGATGGACACAAGGTTGTTGTTTCGAACCAGGAATCATCTCAAACATGACGTATTGTTTCTTCTATGATTAGACTGAACTTGATATATTCCTATTCTCCCTCTATATGTTGTACTTCTATGATATGGATGTGTGTGTGATCTTTCAGGTGCTCACTTCATTGCTCTCTATCCCTAGCTACAGTTATCAACTTATTGTACCTTCCCCCACTGCATAGGACTCTGAATTTGTCTTCTCCTTCTAATATCCCTTCTTCTTTCTCTTACATTCTTAGTCTCCCTTTCCTCTATCCATTTTCCTACCCTCAGATTAGCTCCTGGTCAATAAACCCCAGTCCCTTTATGCGTGTGTAAATTTCTTTAGATATATAACTCCATCGGCATCACTTCTTTATTACATAGCATTATTTTTATCCAGGTAGCTAACGACTTTATGAAACTCCCTCATGGACCTTTAAAGAAGTCTCTTTCTGCAACATTATAAGCCTGGGTAAAGTCTATGTAAAATTATATTACGTAGCCTCCCAAGATATTTTCCAGCCAAAATTCCACTATATGAGATGTCCTATTGTCTATTGTATCCACTTGTCTCACTAGTTCAGGAGTCCAGGTTTTTGGCACAACTTGTCTATGTCTGCCAGTCTTTTTCACAAATATTTCTAGCCATTCTGCTCAAATATAAGGAAATTCACTAAAAAATACCTCATGCAAGTCTCTATACACATACCTTTGCAGCCATTTCTTATTATTTAAGCGAGGGATTTTATTCTCCATTTGCGAAAATTCTTGTTCTTTTTGTTCCATCCATCCGGTTATCTCTTTCCTTGTTGGTCTCCAAAACATTCCCTCAATTTTAGATTCTGGGTCTCGACAATGGAACCATTTGTTGGCACACGTGCGTAGGAAGGTTTAAGACACTGGGTTAAATATAATTAGTCCAAAAAATCCTACATATATTGTCCCTTTTGACATCACCTATAAGCAGGAAAAGTCTCACCCAAGGTATCCTTATGGCGACTGCAAAAACCCAGATTCTGCAGTGGTGATGGAAATAAGGGAGGTGGGTTTTGTCATACCTACAATATTGTTTTATGGAATAGATCCTAGTTAAATTGACCTCATTACTTAACTCTATATGTGCATCAGTCTATATTCTTATTGTTTAATATTTTCAACATACAATCAAATCTATTTTGCATGGATCTATCAACCATATCAGTAAGGATAAGCATTTTCCCATCGCAAAAGTAGGAAATAACACCATACAAACATGAATTAACACAATACAAGTGTAATGATCCGAAGCGAAATTCTTTCTTGGAATCACTAACTACTACTAATTTATTGAGTTATTA
>CBVK0100357503.1:0-12770 GCA_900067695.1 Picea abies
TATACTATCTAAGCACTATAAATATTAAACAAAGACAATTAAATATATATATATATATATAGATATTCAACTATTCATTCATATACTATCTAAGCACTATAAAAGTGTTAGAATAAATGTTGCACAGCTCGGTGGTTGAAATCCCACGAATAGATAAACACAAAGATCAAGCTAGAGTAAACATTGTAGACATTATTACACTTGGGATCGAGAAAACAACATTTATTATCACGTTAATTTCGAAGAAACTTGTTTAGTCCTTTCTTGCCTGTAAATTCATTGTAATTAAAAAAAACTCACCGGTGTTGTTTTATTGGCTTTTCTAAAAGTCATATAATCGTTAAGAGAGGTTGGAGGCTTGATTTTGTGCTTGGAGGCTTGACTAGATTTTAGCTATTATAAATTGCTTAAGCAAATGTCATTTTATCCATGTCAATTTATCTACATTAGAATATCCACATTTCAATGTATAAACATCATTTCTATGATTCTCTAAATGTTATTTTGAGATAGCGTACATATGATTTATATGATATTTCTCTCGTAAGGTGTTATGAAACATTTTGGTATTTCGACATTATTTATGGAGAGAGGAACATGTATGAAGGAGATGGGGACCTCTGCGGTTAAGCAACGGATTAATCGTACTGGCCTATGGTTAAAGAGAGGATTAACTGTATCGACCTGCGGGAGTGTTTTTCATCCTCCGGTCTATGGTTAGGAACACTCCGTTTTTTTTTCCAATCCCTCGACTATTTTTCCTTTTGGTTTCTTGACGTCTCTTTTACCCTTCGGTGGAAGTTCCATACCCGCAGACCCCGATGGATACTAACGCCTACGTGGAACCTGTCCCATTGAATGTCGTTTTGATTGAGGAATTGACGAGTGGAAGTTTTTCTGAACAATTCACGGGTTTGGGGGAAACTCCTCTTATAATACCCCAAAGACGAGCTCCAATCGTATTATGAATTGTAAACATGTTTTCTAGGCTGGTGAGACAAGCAATTATAAACTGGTAGGATTATGTGTTAGTAGGATGAAAAGCCTAGGTGTTAAAGGCCAACAACCTGTTTTGTACATGTAAATATCCATATTATTAATATTAAAAACATCGTTGCGTGTAGACCGACCACAAAGAAGGAGTGATGGGGGACTAAGCTCCACTAGGCTGGGTAAGGGAGAGGGGGATGAGAGGTTGGAAAGAGGGGCTAAGCCTAAGGGCTTAAATCCAAGAGAATAATAATTTATTATTATTATTCCAAAGGTTGTTTAAAAAGGATATACTTTATCCTAAGTTCCAGGGAAAGGTGAAACAAATGCAAACTGGAGTGCATCCAGCTCTAGGAAGACATGTGCCGACCTAGGGGCATGCAATTAAAGCTGGAGGGTCATCTCGTTGGGGGGGTTCGCTTCCCATTCTTCCATCCTCCACCTGAACTCGTTTGGCCTCCATCATCGACCTCAACAATTTATTTTCACGCACCCTGAAACCAATAACTCGTGGGATGATCTATGTCTCCTGTGGAACCCGACACCTTGGTAATCGCCTGAGCCATGTTGTGTCTTAGTGTTTGGTTGTTGTCATTTTCGGTGCCCATGCCCATTTTATGTTGTTGTCGTCACCCTTGTGTCAACTGAGTGTTGATGTTGTTGTGGTTTTCGTCACCTGGCTGGAACTGAGTTGAAGTGGTCGAAGAAGCAGGTTGTTAGGCATGTGAGCAACGCTCTCTCTAGGTGAGAGAGGTAGTTTTCTATTGACGAGGCAGGTTGTCAGGCCTGTGAGCAACACTCTCCAGGTGAGAGAGTGTGTTGAGGAGGTGAGTTCTCCTGGAGAGAGTCCCGCAGCTGCTACAGAACTCTGAGAATTCCGATCCACTCTGTTGTTGAAGCCCAAGGTAAAGGAGGTGGAGCAACGGATGGACTGTGTGACAGTGAAGGTTTATACTCCTGGGGTGGGACGAGCATGTGGGGATTGAGATTCTATGAGAAATGGGCATAAGTGGCTCCTGGGAGAGAATCCTTCCTCTTAAACTGTGTGACTTTCATATTGGCCTTTCCTAGCCTAGGAATCCCTTACCTGGTGGAGTTTAGTCCCAACTCGGGGGTGACCTACTGTTGAGAGTGATGAGAAGTTGTCACCACATTAGTTGGTGACAACTGTACTATGTGGACCTGGAGGGTAAAGAAGTCTAGAAATTTGGAATTCGGGAAACTAGAAGGGAGCAGGTGTAGAAAATTCCAAAGTCCAAAATTTTGGAGTAATGAGGCATGATGATGTCATCGGGAATGACGTGGACACATGGGATGTGTGCCACATGTTAGTGGGTTTCGGACCTACCAAATATTGAAATTTCATTTGGAACGTGACATGTGTCACCTATCTGTGTGAGCCACGTGTCCATTTCTAATGTATTGCCACAAGGACCTCCTCTCGAGTATGGGTGGTGGCGACTTGATGGTCCCAGTGAATGCATGGCACCAGTTGTGGAGTCTGGAGACTTGACACTCCAGAAGAATGTTACATCAGGAAATGAAAGGAAGAACTTTCAAAAGTTTCATAACGTAGGGGTGATGAGACGCAATGATGTCACTAACGGTGACATGGAAGTGTTCAGATATTAATGGTTCGAGAGAAGTGGGGTGTGCTGATGCACAAACTTCCGAAGCCCGAAGTTTTGAAGCTCCGAAGATCCAAAGTTCTGGAGCTCAAATGCCTGAAGTTCCACAGTGGGTATCAGTCGTTAAATGTTGGGTAGTCGTGGACTGTCGATCCTCCCCACTCTGAGAGTTAGTCAATCCATAACTCTGAGAGATTATTGAAAACTTTTGAATCCGGAGGCTCGAGGTCTCAAGTAAGCACCCATCGATCTAGTGCTTCACCACAACCCATATTCGCATGGGTTGGGAGCTAAGAGAAAGGGGCTAGTGCCCAAAGAATTGTTGTAGAATAGAGAAAAACTCAGAAAGAAAAGGTCTGCAGGGATTCTTGATTGATCGAGAATCGCAGAGAATGAAATATGAGCGTTTTCTTGAATTAGATTGATTTATGGATACTGTGAAATTTTTTAAGGACTGATGGCCTAACAAATTTTGGTTGTATACACATTATGTTTGTAGATTCAACAATTGTCAGAACCAAACTAAATTTCAACAGAATACCGAGAAATGGAGGAGGCACAAAATGCTTCTAGTTTAGAGAATGAAACTAGAGGAATGGATTTCCATTTGGGAGTTGAAGGTTTGAACTCCATTGGGCATGGAGAAGAGATAGATAAGGAAGGAAACATGATGAAAATCATTGAAAGATTGCAGAAAGATGTCCAGACTCATTGAGGAGATAACAAAAACCTCATGAAAGCCAAGGATCAACATGGAGTATTCAACATAAAGTTGATGCAGAGCCTGGAAAGGATAGAAAGGAAATTGGATAGGGAGAGTAACTCCAGTAAATCAGGAAGTCACAGGTCCCCTGATGAGAAGAGGAAATCAAGGAGTATTGGTAGACACCATCATCACTCCCAGGGACACTCCAAGAGGAGAGAACACAATAGTTCAAGCCCATCTCCTACCAGAAAGCATAGGATATCTGGAGTGGATGAACTGAAGGGTGAAATGAACAAGATTAAGCCTCCTATGTTTGATGGAGAGCACAAGAAGGAGGAATATGCCAAGACATGGCTTCTTGGCACGAGGAAATATTTCCAACTGCAGAATTATTCCTCTCATGCAGAAAGAAGAATTTCAATGTATCAACTGAAAGGAAAGGCATCCATGTGGTGGGATCAACTTGTGCAGGTGCAACACATTAAGGAGAAAAATATTACTTGGAAGGAATTCAAGAAGTATTTCGAAAATAAATACTTGACTAAGAGATACTATGAAAGAAAGATGAAAGAATTCTTTGAACTCAAGTTGGGTAGCATGACCATTGATGAATATGAATGAAGGTTTTTGGAATTGTTGAAGTATGTCCCTTTCATCAAAGTTGAGAGTTGAGACTATCAAAATTCAGAGGTATGTGAGTGCACTGCCCTCTTCCATCGGTGACAAGATCTATTATGATGATCCTAAGACTATGGAAGAAACTATAAGGAGAGAAAAATGCTTATATGAGCAACAAAGTGAAAATCCCACTTTCTGAGAGGCTTGCAAAGACAAGAAGAAATTCAATATGGATCATAGGAATAAGGGAACTAAGCCATACTTTTTCAGAAATAGTCCTCAAGGAAAACCATATTTTAGAGAGCCTAAGAAGGCTAAAGTAGGTGGGAAAATGCCAAGACAACCACCTATGGAATGTTGTGGTTGTAAAGGAAATCATATGTACAAAGATTTCCCCCATAGAAATGACAAAGTGAGAGTTGTCCACAATGTTCAATAGACAGAAACAATGGAAGACATGGGCAGTAGAATACCAAGGATATATGCATCCCTGGACAATAAGCAAGATGAGTTTCAATCACACATGATTGAAGTTGAAGGTATGATCAATAACCATGCCTTTACTATTTTAATTGACTCAGGGGCTATTCATAGTTATATAGATCCCAAGATGGCGGAAAGTTTGCAATTGCCAAGAAAAAAGCATGGAAAATCTTGGTTAGTGCAGTTGGCTACATGAACCAAAAGAAAAGTTACCGAGTTGGTTAAGTCATGTCTAGTGGACATGAATGGACTGAACACAAGGGATGAATTGAATATCTTACCTTTAGGTTACTATGACTGTCTAATTGGGATGGATTGGTTGGACCAGCACCATACCATCTTAGACTATCGTAACAAGGAATTCACTTTTCTAGATGAGGAAGGAAATTAGAGAACAATCCAAGTAATTCCCAGAGAAGTTTCTATCAGAGAAATCTCAGCAATGTAGCTGAAGAAGTGCTACAGGAAAGGCTGCCAAATAATTTCAGTTCATATGGATAAGGTGTCGAATATTGAATACCATGTAGTATTAAAATATTTTGAGGATGTATTCCAGGAGGTACTTGGACTACCCCCGAAGAGAGATATTGATTTCTCTATAAACCCGATGCCTGAAGTAGCTCCAGTGTCAAAATCTCCTTACAGAATGAGTACACCAGAGCTTAAAGAAATGTAATTGCATCTTGAAGAACTTCTGAAGAAGGGGTATATACGCCCAAGTGTGTCACCTTGGGGTGCCCCAGTCTTATTCATGAAGAAGAAAGATGGGACATTGATATTGTGCATCAATTTCAGACAGTTGAACAAAGTGACTATTAAGAACAAGTATCCTTTGCCAAGGATCGATGATCTCTTTGATCAGTTGAAGGATGACAAGATATGTTCAAAAATAGATCTAAGGTCAGGATACCACTAGGTAAGGATAAAGGATGAAGACATCAACAATACTGTCTTCAGAACAAGGTATGTTCATTATGAATTCATAGTGGTTCCATTTGGGTTATCAACAGGGATAATTTTAAGGATGGAAATTTATATTAAAATGTAGAAACATGGGCTAATATTACTAGTCCTTAATATGAAAAATGTAAATTGTTTGGCGATAGTTTTGTAAAAATATTCAAATTTCTAAGGATTTAATGTAGATTCTATCAATATTGGCGATTTTTAAACTAATATAATTTTATTCTGAGGAATTAGGGCAAATCCATTTTAGAAAAAAAAGAAATTAGTGAATCATTTTTTGGGAAAACCATAGAAAATTAGCCCATTTGCAAAATGTAGCCCCTAAAATCATCTATGGTTATCAAATGCACCGGCGGTTTTCATGTGTCTAATGAATGGTGTATTCAAAGAATATCTAGACAATTTTTTCATAGTCATTTTGGATGACATCCTAGTGTGTTCCAAGTCGGAGGAAGAGCATGAACAACATCCAAGGATGGTGTTGCAAGTGCTAAGAGAGCACAAACTATATGCAAAATTGAGCAAGTGCTCATTCTATCAAAAGCAGATCCATTATTTGGGACATATCATTTCAAAAGATGGGATAGTCGTGGATCCTGAGAATATAGAAGCCATTAGAGAATGGTCAATGCCTAAGAATGTGAAAAAAGTCAAATCCTTTATGGGTCTAGCTGGCTATTATAGAAGGCTCATTGTAGGGTTCTCGAGGATAGATCACCCCATCGCTTCCTTGCAAAGGAAGGAGAATAAATTTCAATGGAGAAAATATTGCGAGAGAAGCTTCCAGCAATTGAAGCAGTTGTTAACCAATGCTCCAATCCTGAGGATTACAGATCCAAATGAAGATTTTGTAGTGTGTACAGATGCATGCAAAGAAGGAATGGGGGAGTCCTCAACCAAAATAGGTTTGTAATATGTTATGAATCCAGAAAATTGAAAGAACATGAAAAGAACTATGCCACTCACGATTTGGAGTTGGCAGCCATTGTACACGCTCTAAAGAAATGGAGACATTACCTCATGGGAAAAAGGTTTGAACTCAGGACATACCATCATAGTCTGAAGTATCTATTTGACCAACCAAACTTGAATGCTAGACATAGTAGATGGTTGGAATTCCTTTGTCAGTATGACTTTGATATCAAGCATATCAAAGGAAAGGAGAACAAAGTGGCTGATGCACTCAACAGAAGAGTGTATGAACTACATGCTATGACCATTAGCATGTATCAAACTAATATTAAAGGCATAATTTCAGAAGATGCAAATGCATATTTGCAGTACATGGAATTGGTAGAAAAGATACAACAAGGTAAGATGCTACAGAAAGTGGAAGATTATAAATTGGAAGCTGATGGAACACTCCTGTACAAAAAAAGATTTTATGTACCTAATTCCCAGGAATTGAGAATTATTATCTTGAAGGAAATGCATCATGTGCCTTATGTTGGGCACCATGGATATCATAAAATAGTGGTAGAAGTTAAGATCCATTACTTTTGTCCAGGTATGAAGAAGGAAATTGCAGAATACATCGCCAGATGTATGGAGTGTCAAAAGGTCAAGGATGAGCATAGGCACTTAGCTGGGTTGCTACAACAATTTCCCATTCTTGAGTGGAAGTGGGAAGTGGTGACAATGGATTTCATCATAGGATTACCCAGAACAAATAAGAAACATGATTCCATCATGGCGGTGGTGGATAAGCTTATGAAAGCTGCCCATTTTATTCCATTGAAGACTACTCACAAGGCAACCAATGTTGTTAATATCTATATGAGGGAAGTAACACGATTTCACGGTATTCCCAAGACAATTGTGTTTGACAGAGACCCAAAATTTACCTCAAAGTTATGGAATGGTTTATTCAAAGGATTCAGAACGAATATGAACTTCAACACAACCTATCATCCTGAGTCTGATGGAGAAACAGAGAGGGTGAACCAAGTGATAGAAGATATGATAAGGATGTATGTGATGGACAAACCATCTAAATGGGAAGACTACCTACACTTGGTAGAATTTTCCTACAACAATGGGTATCAAGCATCACTGAAGATGAGCCCATTTGAAGCACCTTAGGGAAGAAAGTGCAACACCCGAGTAAGATGGGACAACCCACCTGATAGAGAAATAGTTGGGCCAGAGTTGCTTAAGGAAATGGAAGAACAAATGTTGAGGATTAAGCAGAATTTAAAGGCTGCCCAAGACATGCAGAAATGTTATGGGGATAAGAACTGAACCCACAAAGATTTTAAAGTGGTTGATCATGTTTTATTGAAAGTGAAAGACAATAGAACTTCCCTGAAGCTGGGAAACTGTTCCAAGTTGGAAGCCAGATTTTGTGGACCATTTGAAATCATAGAAAGTATTGGACCAGTTGCATATATGCTTGCATTTCCTGCATCCATGACTATCATAATGTATTTCATATTTCATTTCTTAAGAAATATATACCTGATGATAATCATGTTATTGATTGGAATGTGATTCAGGTGGAGCAAGAAGGCGTCTTGCAAGTGCATCCAGTGCGCATATTGGACCGGAAGAGAAAACAGTTCCAAAACCAAGCCATAGGGATTGTAAAGGTCCGGTGGACCTAGTATGGTCTTGAGGACGCGACATGGGAGCATGAAGATGCTATGCGGGCTTAATACCTACATCATTTTGAATATTTTGAAAAATCTTGTTGATGTTGTGTAAAACGTTGCACTGAGGACAATGCAAAAATAAGGGGAGGGGATTGTAATACCCCAAGGATGAGACCAAATCGTATTATGAATTGTAAAAATGTTTTGTAGGCTGGTGAGCCAAGCAATTATAATTTGGTAGGATTATGTGTTCGTAGGCCAGAAATCCTAGGTGTTAAAGGCCAGGAGCCTGTTTTGTACATGTAAATATTCATATTATTAATATTAAAAGCATCATTGCATGTAGACCAACCATGAAGAAGGAGTGATGTGAGACTAAGTTCCACTAGGCTGGGTAAGGGAGAGGGTGTTGAGAGGTTGGAAATAGGGGCTAAGCCTAAGGGTTTAATTCCAAGAGAATAATAATTTATTATTATTATTCCAAAGGTTGTTTAAAAAGGATATGTTTTATCCTAAGTTCTGGGGAATGGTGAAACAAATGCAAACTAGAGTGCATGTAGCTCTAGGAAGACAGGTGTCAACCTGGGTGCATGCAGTTAAATATGGAGGGTCGTCTCATTGGAGGGTTTTCTTCCCATTCTTCCATCCTCTGCCTGAACTCGTTTGGCCTCCATCATCGACCTCAGCAATTTGTTTTCACGCACCCTGAAACTAGTAACCCATGGGATGATCTGTGTCTCCCGTGGAACCCGACGCCTTGGTAATATTCTGAGCCGTGATGTGTTTTAGTGTTTGATTTTTGTTGTTTTCTATGCCCATGCCCATTTTCTATTTCTTTTGTCACCCTTATGTCAACTGAGTGTTGATGTTGTTGTGTTTTCCCTCACTCGGCTGGAACTGAGTTGAAGTGGTCGAAGAAGTAGGTTGTCAGGCCTATGAGAAACACTATCGATAGGTGAGAGAGGTAGTTGTGGATTTACGAGGGAGGTCATTAGTCCTGTGAGAAACTCTCTCCAGGTGAGAGAGTGTGCTGAGGAGGTCAGTTCTCTTATAGGGAGTCCCATTGCTGCTACAGAACTCTGAGAATTCCGGTCCACCCTGTTGTTGAAGCCCAAGGTAAGGGAGGTGGAGCAACCGATGGACTATGTGATAGTGAAGGTGTATACTCATGGGGTGGGACATGCATGTGGGAAATGAGAGTCTGTGAGAAGTGGACATAAGTGGCTCCTGGGAGAGAATCCTTCCTCTTAAATTGTGTGACTTTCCTATCCTAGTAATCCCTTACCTGGTGGAGTTTAGTCCCAGCTCGGGGGTGACCTACTACTGAGAGTGATGAGCAGTGTGGTCTAAGGCTGGGAGGTTCGTGGAATTTCTGCACACAGTTGGTGGTTTTACTCCAGTTAAAAGATAAGTATCATTTCCATGCTTAATTATGTATGTTATGCATGTCTGTGATTCTTGAGATGTTGTCATGTGTTCCGTTGCATGTAGGAATTACTGTCAATTCCATTTGAGTCTATATGGTAACAATAATTCTATGTTATTTGTTTTAAAATTCATTGGAAATGTATTATATATATATATATACATATGTATGTATGTATGTATGTATGTATGTATGTATGTTCCACAGTGGCGTTGCCCGACCTGTTGGTGGTTAGGGATGCTACATATTGGTATCATAGCTAGTCTGTGGAAGACAAGGTGTTTGGGTAGCTTTTCCTGGCGGTGGTGTTGCTTTTAGGGAATGTTACACCTCTTCTACTTCAACATCCTCCAATGATTGAGCCAAGGATTTCTCTCCAAAATCCTCTGCTCAATAATGTCCTTTTTGGAGACTTCTTTGAACCCTAGATAATTGGTCTGTGCAACCCTATAGGCTGCTCTTTACCCTCTCTTAGTCCACAACCGGCCTTGTATTTGGAATGGTTTAATCAAGATGAAGGAGGTATTTTAATCTCCTCTCCCTCTTATCCTCTTGCAGGTCTTAGCTTCCCAGGTGTTTACAGAGGGTTTTTGGGTCTTCCAGATGTTTTTACAGAACAAGGCTCATAAGGATATCCCTCTTTTCCTAATGACAAGGGTTTTATCTCGACTTTGTTAGAGGCTAAGGAACATAGAGGTCGTTATTGGTCTTCTCCTGGTCTTCTCTTTCTAAGGAACGCTCTCAGGAGACTCCACCTTCTATTTTCTTTGGCGACATTTCGGACCATGATGTCTCTTGAGAAAAGGTAGGAGAAGGACCTAGGTAAAAAAGGAAAATCCTAAAAACAAAAGGGAAGATTGGAAACCTAGCCCTCGGTGAAGAAGTAGAAAATAGCCAGATAATCCACATGGCAAGACAAATGCTAGTAGGTTGAGCCAGTTGAAAAACCTTTTCAATCAGAACTTTCATTGATTGGATGCATAATGTCTGGAAGAAACATCTAGGTTATATCTAGGAGATTTTTTAGATGAACATGAATTGGTATGATTTCACCTTCCAAAATTCTGAGCAATCCAAGTGGGTGCTAGGAAAACCATGGATCATAAACAAATCCCCCCTTCTTCTCAAACCTTGTAGTCCACTTTTTGATGCAAGTAAAGAATGATGGATAAAATTTTGGTTTTGCTAAGACTCCATGCGCTCCCCTTTCATCTATGGACCTTCGAGCACTTCAAATCAATCTGAAAATACATAGGCGACTTTCTGGATGCTGACATGACCTTAGAAGAAACAAAACAAAGGAAGGTGGCAAGAATTTTGGTCAATTTAAACATCAAGTAAAGTCTCGGTGAAGAGGTTTATCTTAGTTGGGGAAGCTACATCTATAATCAGAGAATGGATTATGAAAAATATCCCTTTTAGTTGTAGGAGATGCCACCAATATGGATATCTGATCAAGAATTGTAGGCTACCAGTCAGAACTAGAGGAGCAGTTTACAACTTGGGTAAAGGGTGACTTCAAAACTTAACTCTTGTTGTGCCCACAAGCAACGGCCTTCGATCTCAGAAGGAACAAGGATTCCAGACTGACACTTTTCTAGAGGCCCCGATACTGGAATTCCACGATTACTGCTCATGACTTTCTTCTAATTCAGGACTAGAAGCTCAGAGCCCTCCCAAGACTAGATCGGGACTGACATCTCTGGCGTCCTCGGGTACTTCCTCAAACTATGCACCCCTCATTATTTTTTTAATAAATAATTTAACTTTAAATGGAAATGAGTGGTTGAGGAATCTTCCTTTCCTGCCTCTCCCTACCCACTCCCCCTTTCTCCTCCCCCCTCTCCTTCCTCCCCTACTCACCTTACGATCTTCGTCCCCTCTGTAATATTCTACACCTGCCCCTTCAAAAAAAATTCATTCCAACTTTGTATAAGAGGACTCCTCTTTTTCCACCTCATCCACCGCTACACGGTGATATTTATTAAGGTCACCAAGAAAAGGACCTTTGGGGGATTTAGCCATGGAGTAGTCAAACACGAAAAAAATTGAGCAGGGGAGAAAATCATATTTTTCGAAGGAACAAAAGAAAGCCAAGAGTGACATCTTGGCAGGGAAACAACTCTCTATTGAACGGGCGCTTAGATAAAGGCGAGCCCTGGGAAAGGGACCATGATTAAATGTTTCTCTTTTAAATGTAGCAGATTGGATGGCCCCCTCAAAAGACCAACCCTAAAGAGGGTGATCGACTCAGAACACCCTGATATACTTCTCTTGCAAGAAACAATGGGGGAAGGAGAAGAAGTAAAATCCAGACTACATTCCTTACTCGTAGGATGGAACTTCAAAATGTTGGGTTCAAATTGAAGATCTGGAGGACGAGCTATTGGGTGGAATAACCGATCTATAAAATTCATCAACTCTTGGAGATTTGAATCAAGAATTGATATTATAGTCCTCTCGTAAGAAATGGAATATCCTCTTAACATTGTTAACATCTACGACCCCTATCAAAACAGAGGCCCCTACTGGGACAAGATCTTCTCAAAATACTTCATGAAATATCAACAAGTTATACTTGGAGGGGACTTGAAATTTTCCCTGGGTTTTTCTGAAGTTTGGGGAACACACACGAGGGTAGATCCATTGACCAGTTTTTTCACTCAAAAGATGGTTGAGTGAAACTTATTGGACATTGAGCCTGTTATCACATAAGGTTGTCAAGGGCCATAAGTGTGTGTCGATAATACCTAAGTATATCCTTTCCCTGTCTCTCTCTCTCTTTCGCAGGCCATGTCTTTAAGTTTCCCTTCAGCCAAAAAATTCATTTTGTTTGCCCCTTTTGTTTAAGCTACCTACTTTTGTTAAGAACAAAATATCAATATAATATAGAAAAACCTCAAAATAAGTACTCAATGCCTTGAAAAAGAGAGAAATTCAAATAATAAGCCTCTTCGAGGGGGAAAGCTCCTTATGCCCACAGAAATGTACAATTCCAAGATGATTCCAAATGAAAATATCTCCTTGGTATATAGAGGAGACTAGGAGGTATAATTACAACTAATGGAATAAAGCCGACATATTACTAATGTAATATGCCCCAATTAAGGGGTAATGAGCCAATATTAGGGTTTAAAATGCCCCTCCCCTTGAGACAAGTGTTGTCCGCAACACTTGAGTAACTTTGGATGCTTCTGTATAAAAGACTCATCTTCGCAAGTGGAATCTTCAGCTGGTAGTTTCCTCCATTTAATGAGATACTCTGAAATGTATCTATTCCTCAGCTGGAGAACTCTTGTGTCGGTGATGGCTTCAGGATCCAATATGATTTTTCCTTCCTCATCAAGTTCTGGCAATATAGT
>CBVK0100357504.1:0-12770 GCA_900067695.1 Picea abies
TTTGAGCCATTTGGAAAAGGTGGGTGGCCCCCGATATCCACCTGGATCATTATTCTATTGGTGTCATTCTTACTCAACACAATCACTTGGTGGCCTATCACAGTGAGAAACTCTCAGATGTCATCCATAAGTACCCCACCTATGAAAAAGAAATGCATTTCATGGTACATGTTGTTGGCCCTTGGTTATGGAAATAAGCGAAGATCAAAGAAGAAAAGGAAGAATGTTGACTGCGCAGAAGACACAGTGACTGTTACTGGGTCGAAGTGAGCAAAAGAGATGAAAAGACAGAGTGAAGTAAAAGGAAGCAAGACGTTGAACGAGGATATCAAGGATGACATATCATCAATAAAGAAGTATCATGGACAACTCAGCAAGTAGAAAAATACACCATTGGATGCTTTGGAGCACCACGAGAGAAGGAAGGCAAGACAGGCTGGAGAATCCCTAAAAACGTGAGTCAAGCTGACCTAGGGTTTTAGACACCTAGGGTTTTGGTATCTAAGGTTTGTGAAACCTAGGTTTCGACCTAAGGATGTCAGTGAGCTATTGTAATGCATAAATAGAGGTCTAAAGAACCTGGGTTGGGTTGTTGATGTTAGGATCATTGTTTTTGTATTTGTCATTGTATGATCGAGTGAGTAATATTGAGTGAGAGAGAAGTGTTGAGTAGGAGAGCCTTTTGTATTGTAAGATCTTCAGCTAGGTGCAAAGATCAACCCTGCAGTTGGGTGCATAGGGAGGGAAGAGAGAGAGAAGAGAAGAGAGAAGATATTCTAGCTAAGAGTGCAGACAAGAACTGTATGCTCCATATTAATACATTATAAAGCACAATTTTGTGGGTGTAGCCCTAGAGAGAGGGTGAACCATGTATATCTTCTGTTGTATGTGTGATTGATGTTCTTTTCTTTGTTATTGGTATATTTCTATTACATTGTTGTGTTATATTTGATAGATATATCTTTGTTACACATGATTTTGGTCACTTTGGTGATGTCTCTACAAGTAATGTGTTCAGGCTCCCACAAGGACTTTTTTCCTAAGAAAGATGAATGTTGTCTTCTTCCAAAAAACACATTTTTAAGATGATTTCCTAGGCTGCCTATGTTACAGGGTGCGAGAATCCCTCATTCTCGTAGGCCACCCACACTTAGGGTGAAAACTATTTGCATTCTACTCCATAGATTGGGTGCGAACCTGTTTGTAAGTTTGAAAAGGAGAACAGGTCACAAAGGTTCTAGAAGGGGATCTTCTAGAAAATGAGTTGGCATTCACATGGTTGGTATCCTACTGACTTCTTAGATTTGGTGGGATCATCCTCATCCATGTAACTATCCCTCCTTCTCCTATATATTGAAAGGTTTATCATGGAAAAGGTTAAGCAAGACTGAATGAAGAATTGGTGAAAGAATTGTGTGAAGAACCCTTCTTGGACAAAAGCTTGAAGACTCTATTTGGTCTATCAAGAGGAATTAGATCTTCTTCATGCAAGTACAAAACAAGTGTGTGTGTTGAAACCAAGAGTCACTGAAAGGAATATTGCAACATCAAGGCGTTCAGGTTGTATCTTCTACTTTCAATTAATATAATACAACAACATGTCCCTTTCCCATAAAATCACTCTTATTTTATAGCATAACTCCTTGACCATATGCATAGGTTCACATTGAATGTACTTTGCTATATTCAATTTTGTTGGTTTGTGTTGACTTGGACCTAACGTCACAAGAGCACTGGAGTGAAGAAGGAACAAAAAAGACCTAAGGAAGCGATATCAAGGTATGTCACTTATTCCTCCTCTTTAGTAGATTCAATGACTACAACTTAGGGAAAGAGTCATGTCCTATCCTATTTTGTTATAGATCCAGGTGGATCTAGGGAGATATGTTAGTGTCCACACCTACCAATTTGTCCGATAACATTGCGCAGTAGATCCTAGGAAGATAAAGAATACTATATTGTTGTGTGTCGATCACTTTGAACCCACTTTACATTCCTTCTGGTTGTAGACATCTCTATCCTACAATGCCCACATAGTTTCTTCGGGTGAGATTTCATCTTCCTCGTAGGTTTTTCCGAAAGGGCCAGTAGCTATGGCTTGTTGGTGCACTCCTGGAGATGAACCCTAGGTGTTCCCCTATGCTGACAAATGGTTATGTTTTTGGGACAGGAATATTCTTGAGGGAATGTCAAGGTGGTTTCCATCAAAGACAAAAATTCAAAAGTGGATAAAGGATCAAGAAAAGGAATTCGTTGAAGCCCAAAAAAAGAACCCTAATTTTAGTACAGAGGATTGGTTGGAGAGATATATCTTTACTGATATACATGAGATTTTCTTTGGAGGAAACCATTAGGAGCTATATGAGTGGTTAGCCAGGTTAGAAGATACCCATTTTGAGATTAGATCTAGACCTCCTGTGGTTTAGATGTCAACACTGATCAAGAAGGTCAAGAGAGTCGATAACACCATGTCATGAGTAGTAGATCACTAGTTTGATAGCACCATTGGAGGGTACATCACCAAGTTTGTTGTTGACAGAGTAGAGTCATATAGCCAAGCCGAGAGATATTTCTTCAAGGGACCCAGAGGAAAATTTTTACATTTTCTGAAGTTGAGGATCAAGATGCTATTGCATGAGAAGAACATGTTGAAGATACAATAGACTGGTCGGATTTGAAAAAGCTAATGTTCAAAAATTCAGACAGCGACAGCGACACAGAGGTTGGACATACACAAAGTGGAAGAGTGTTCAAAGAAGTTCATCTTGTGAACCTATTTAAGAAGAACTACGAGGATGAGGGTTTCTATAGTGGAGAAGAGGAAGACCTGACAGACGCAGAGCATTCAGAACCCGCTAGGATAGAGGAAGGGAAAGTTAAAGAACATCTTCGGGATTAGCCAAAAACTTTAGGAACTGCACAGACTGTTGAAGTAAGTACTATTAATCCATCTATTTTTTCAACAGCACTAAGCAATCAGAATAGTTAGAGTCACCAGAGTCCTCAGAGTACTATTACTAGCAGTTCATCATATTCTCAGATAGGAACCCCAGGAAACCTAGGAAGATCTATGGAAGATGAGATGAGGCTCCCTATATTTAGGGGAGATGGGTCTGAAGACCTTGATCAACACTGGTTCCTATGTGAAGCCATATGGAATATTAATAATGTCACCTACAAAGTTGTTAAAAGAAACCAGTTTAGTACTACCCTAAGGGATCGCTCACTGAGTTGGTACATGAAGCTTGTCCAAGGACTTGCACAGCCTAAGCCACTGAATCAGATCAAGAATGCGTTGATTGCAGAATTCAAGAAACCCAAATCGGAATCACATTATATTACATATATGAAAGATATCAAGAAGAAGGTAGCCAAACCTGTTTGGAAATTTTATCAAAGATTCAAAACCTTAACAGGCCGATTGACTTTTCAGATCCCAGTTGAGTAGAAAAAAGAATGGTTCATTGCTACCCTCTTACCACACATCGAAGTTCATCTGATGCAATAGAAGATTTATTCGTAGCCTGAGGCACTGGAGATCACCATGAAGTTATAATCAACCCCTATGGGAGAATCTAGCTCAGGTGTGAGTCAAATTTTGAGTCAGCTAACTAGTTTGTCTCTGCAGGTCAAAGATATGAAAAAAGACAAGGGAAAAGATAAAAGAGAAGACATGTGGTGTGTCAGATGTAGATCAAAAGGCCATGAAAAGGAACATTGTCCCCTATTCCATGAATACTTGGCCTTTGGACCTCTGATCCCTTTGAATCAAGTCACCTTACCTTGGTGTGAGGTATGCAGAAATAGACATCGACCTAGTGAGTGCTATTGCATGAAAAAGTATGTTCAGAAACCCATAAATTTGTATTAAATGTTATGTAAGTCCATGGGACATGACGATAGGGATTGTAGGGATTACGATCTCATGCATGAAAGGTCAAGAGACATATAAAAAATTCAAGGAGAAGTATAGAAAGAAGGAAACACTATGCAGTATAAATCCCCTGGGAGAGTCCTCGCGGTGGATTCAGAGGATGAGGAAGAGGAGGAGGTATGGGTCGAGGAAGAGGATAGATAATCTGTTATAAATGCGCATAGCCAGGAAACCTGGAAAGGGACTGTCAGAACCCTTGTACCACTTGTAGCTATTGCAACTCCTTCGAGCATGTTATTGAGGAATGTCCAGCATTGGAATGTCCAACATTTTTTTCTAAGCTTTAGGAAAGAAGAGGACCTTAGCAGAACCTGCAAGTGAAAATGATATACACTGAACCTCACAGAGAACACCCTAGAGTTGCTATTATCACTAGAGGAGGAATTTTTACAGGAGAAGACAGACTGACCCAAGGAAAGACTACAAAAGACTCAGGAATTAGGAAAGTTGCAAGAAGACCCAAACTTTTGATGCAAAGAAAGGAAGACATATATTTGAGGAGGCAAGAAAAGAGTTCAAAGAAGACCAAGGCTCTTCATCAAAGACACATACATAAGTAAGGGAATATGGGATGCCTCATGCATTTGATCATTCTGCTTCGCCAAGAGAAGGAAAAGAGGTAAGCAAGCTCATGGAATTTCTATATACTTGTATTAAGTTGATTCAAGATGAGAGTGTTGTACAAGAACTACAAAATTTAATCAGACAGTATGAGCTAGGAAAGATAGACCCCTTAATGAATAGGGAAGTACACAAAATCAGTAAAAAGAGAAGGAAAAATAAGGAATTGCACTTGAATGTTCATATTGATGAGTATGATATAGACTATGTGGTCCTCGACTTAGGGTCGGAGGTCAATCTCATGATGAAGCAAACTTGGGCACTGATGGGAAAACCGAAGTTGATATATTCCCCTATCAGGCTCAGAATGGCTAATATTCAAGCTGTAAGCCCCTTTGGACGAATGGAACATGTCCCTATGGACATCGACGGAGTAGGAACGTTTGCAGATTTTGAGGTAATTGAGATAATTGATGATAGTTTCCCTTACCTTGCACTATTAGGAATTGATTGGGATTTCAATAATTCCAATGTGGTTGATTTAAATAAAAGACATATGACATTTGAAAGATATGGACTTAGGGTCGTTTCACCCTTATATCCAGATGAAGGTCAACAATACATAGAGCCCATCAGAGAAGAAAACCACGCATATGAACTGGAAAACTTACACAAATTAACATCCAGACAACATGATTACATTAATCCTACAATCGATGGAAACCTGAGTTGGTGAAGTGACAGTGCATGTTCATCAGACTCAGAAAAAGCACTGGAGAACTGGTAGAATAAAATGTATGAAGTATCTACAAGAAGATGTGCTAGATTAACCAAAGAAGTTCATTGGATCAACACAACAGTAAGTAACTTACCCACCTTTGATGGTCTGAATCCTTTAGAAACCTTCTTGTCAGACTTTGAAGAAAGTGTAACAATGCAACAAAGATTGTTGGCAATGGATGAGGCTCTGAAAGAAACCCCAACAAGATGGTGGGGCACACACAAAACCAACATTACATACTAAGTACAATGTTGTACCTTGATGACAACACGGTTCTCAACACAAGTAGAAGGCTACAAAGTTAGATACACAGGTCGAATCTTCCCAAAGGACCATGTGTGAAGTTGCGAAGAAGCCTGTAGCAACATTCCTCAAGAGCAGTGGGTGCACAAATTCATTAACACGTTGGACATGACACCTATCAACTGGTACCTTCAAGAAGAGTTATTCCTCATCACTACAGATTAGGAAGGTATGACTCAAAATTTTGTAACCACATTCTTATTTGAAAGTCAATATCCTTCAGTAGATATAGCATTGCAGATTGTAAGACAGAAAGTATTCGAGGAGGCATATAACCTCCCTTTGGAGCAAGAAGAAGACGAATGGACTTGCACCTCTCCAGAAACTGCAAGGTTGTTACAACATCAATATTGATGAAGACGATGATCCAAGAAAGGTGAACATCGTAGAAATAAAAGTCCAAAGAGATGTGGAAGGACCAGGAGTTGAGTTACCATTCATTGGACATCCAATCAATATTAAGAAGGTCAATATTGGAACAGAACAGACACTGAAGCTTGCAAATGTTGGATATTATTGGGATGATGCCACTATCATCAAGATAACATAATTACTGCATGAATATCAGGACTTATTTCCAACCAAGTTCACTGATATGAAAGGTATTAAAGGGCCTATGGGAGAGATGAGGATCCCTTTGAATCCAAATGCAATACCAGTCAAACAGAGACCCTACAGGATGAACCCTAAATATAAGGAGAAAGTGAAGATTGAGCTCGATAGAATGGTGGAAGTAAGGATTATAGAACCTGTGGAATAATCATAATGGATTAGCCCTATGGTGGTACAAGATAAGAAGACATGAGAGATCAAGATCTACATAGATCTGAGGAAGCTAACAATGCAGACCCCTTTTAAGTTGGCATATGGTCTTGAAGCCTTTGTCCCAATGGAATATTTGGTACCAAGCATAAGAATTGTTTCCTTCACAGATATGGATGACAATGGCATTGTTCGAGAAAGGCTTTCACAGTTGTTCGAACTCGAAGAAGACATATTTATTGCAGGATTCCATCAGCAGGTACAAAAGGAAAGAGAAAAGGCCTATCATGACAGGCACATCAAGAATAAGGCATTCAAGCAAGGTGATATAGTACTGATATATGAAAATAAGTTCATAAAACATCCTAGGAAGTTTAGAACTCATTGGCTCGGGCCATATGAGATCACCTTTGTTACATAAGGAGGAGTTGCACAGTTGAAGACTTTTAAGGGATAATGGAAGGAAGGATTAGTGAACGTGAGCCGGCTGAAGTTGTACTATGACAACAAACTTCCATGCAACTCTAAGTAAACACATAAGGAAAAGGGTCTAGGTACCAGGTGCAGTTGAAACTGGATACCAGACACAGAAAAGACAGTCTACACAAGGAAGGAAGGAGATGAGGCATAGAGAAGAAAGTAAAGGCTACACTACGCAATATGAATTCAAAGTAAAACAGAAAGGTCAGACTTGAAGTGACTCAAGATGAGTCACAAGTGAGTGTTGGGGGGTTTTTGGCCCTTGGTTATGGAAATAAGTGAATATCAAGGAAGAAAAGGCAGGTTGTGAACTGCGTGGAAGACACAATGACTATTACTGGGTTGAAGTGAGCAAAAGAGAATAAAATATGGAGCGAAGTAAAAGGAAGCAATTCGTTGAACGAGGATATCGAGGATGATAGATCAGCAAGAAATAAGGATCGTGGACAACTCAGAAAGTGGAAAAAGACACCATTGGATGCTTTGGAGCACCGCGTGAGAAGGAAGGAAAGGCACGTTGGAGAAGCCCTGAAAACACGGGTCAAGCTAACCTAGGGTTTTGGTATCTAGGGTTTGTGACACCTAGGTTTTGACCTAAGGATGTCAGTGAGATATTGTAATGCATAAATAGAGGTCTAAAGGACCCGGGTTGGGTTTTTGATGTTAGGATCATTGTTTTTTTCTTTGTCATTGTATGATCGAGTGAGTAATATTGAGTGAGAGAGAAGTGTTGAGTAGGATAGCCTTCTATACTGTAAGATCTTGAGTTGGGTGCAAAGATCAACCCTGCAGCTGGGTGCATAGGGAGGGAAGAGAGAGAATATCTTCTAGCTAAGAGAGTAAACAAGAACTATATGCTCCATTTTAATACATCATAAAGCACATTTCTATGGATGTATCCCTAGAGAGAGGGTGAACCATGTATATCTTGTGTTGTATGTGTGATTGATGTTCTAGTTTTTTTTATTGGTATACTGTTATTGCATTACTGTGTCAGATCTGATAGATATATCTTTCACAGTAGATCTTAGGAAGATAAAGAATACTATATTGTTGTGTGTCGATCACTTTGAACCCACTTTACATTCCTTCTGGTTGTAGACATCTCTGTCCTACAACCCCCACAAAGTTGCTTTGGGTGAGACTGCATCTACCTTACAGGTGTTTCCGAAAGGGCCAATAGCTAGGGCTTGTTGGTGCACTCTTAGAGTTGAACCTTGGGTCTTCCCTTATGCCAACACATGTCTTCTACCAATGGAAGCATAAATTCCATGGAAGGAGATAGTCATCCATATAGATCACAAGCATGTATAGTTCATGCAAACACAAGGAAAATTGTAGAATAATCGCCATGAAAATTGGTCCACATACTTGCAACAGTTTCACATCAACATTGATTATAAGAAAGGGAGCACCAATTTCATTTTTGAATTCCTTAGTCAACCTCCATATGTAGCACTATCCACAATGCTCGACTCTTACGAGCATGAGGCATCTAGGTGGTCCCAACTCTATGACAATGATCCCAACTTCACTACAACCTACTAGATGTTGGGAATAGGCATCGTTATTTTTGAATTCCATCTTCAGGATGGACTACTATGAAATCTAGGTCATCTCTATGTTTCTTCAAAAGAGCATGAGAAGATGATTTGGGAATCCCACTATACTTGGGTGGTAGGAAACTTTGGCATGGAGAAGACATTGGCAGTCCTACAAAAGTATTTCTATTAGCCAATTTTTTAATAAGATATTATTAAGTATATCAGATCTTTCACTACATTCTCCATTGACAAGACAACCATTGAAAAAAAAGTATTGTACACACCTATACCTACTCCCTATGGTCCCTGGGAATCTATCTTGATGGAATACATGTCATATCTCCCCTCCACCAAGCATGGCAATGACTGTGTATTTTTGGTGGTTGATCGATTCTCAAAGACGACCATTCTGACCACCTACAAGAAGAGCATCATAGTTGAGGCCACTGCCAATATCTTCTTCGAGCGTGTATAGGTAAACTATAGAATAACATAGACCATCCTATCATATTGGGACAACAGATTCTTGAGCATGTTATGGTCGAGCCTCTAGTCGTTGTTGAACACTAAACTCACTAAATCCACTTCCTTCCACCCTTAGACTGATGGAAGGATAGAGGTCATCAATAGGATGATCGTGCATCTCTTTCACATCTACAAATCCAAGTTTCCATGTAAAAGGGATGAGATCCTTCCTTATCTCCAACACAACTACAACCAATCCCTCCATAGCTCGATTGACCATAACCCTTTTCAGGTGGGCCTGGGATTTCAACCATTGGGCCCCATTGATATAGCATTCTCCTTGCATCCACAGAAGAAAAATATTCCCAAGATCAATCTGAGGTCGACAAGGACACCAAATTCATTGAACAAATTCAACACATATTCCAATAGGTCCATGATATTTTTCATAAATCCAAATCTAAGTACAAGCAACGCCATGATCAACATTGGGTTCCCCACAATTTTTAGGTAGGCGACAATGTTTGGTTTCATTTGTATAAAGAGTTCCTTACGATACCCCATCGAAAGTTTCTTTCACTTCACTATGAACCTTACACCATCACCAAGTTTGTGGGAGACAATTATTTTGAGTTGAGTATTCCCCCCTTCCTTGGCTTACACTCAACATTCAATGTGGACCTCATTCGGCCATATTTTCCACCACTACTTGACACATTGGAAGTGGAAGAAAACCTCTCACCTACATATATCAACGTTGAATGAATGGAAAAGGAAACCATTGATTGGATCATGGAAACATAGGTTAAGGGCACTTGCCAACATAATATCTAACTCTATCAGGTTATCAAAGAAGCGCAACTACTACACCAAGGAAAGTGGATCACCAAGCCTCAAGTTCAGCAAGATATTTTACATTTGATGGGGTCACTCAAAAAAATGGAGATCATTTCTTCCTAAGGGGGGAGGATTGATTGAGGTGGACATCAATGGACACCCACCTACTCCACTGGATCAAAATACAATTTCCATCTTGGTAGTTTTTATTCATTTTTTTTGGTCCCAAACTTTCGAGGTTGTTTTAAGGCCCTAAATGATGTTTTTTTGACATGGAAACACACAATAGATGCTGTAGTATTGTATTGGGCCATTTTGAATGTATACTCCTTCGCTAGGCCTTTCGGATGAGGTATTGAGCACCCCAAACAAAGATCATATGCAAAATTTACTCCCTCGAGAAGTAAATGTATGAACTACCCCCATCGGAACCCAAAACCCTTTCAGTGTTTCTCTTGTGAGCTTAGGGTTTTGGATATTTATGGTTTTATCATTTACGTTTTATGTTAAAAATTCCTTTGTGAGCATCATTTTAATCATCTTCTTGTGAATGAGTGTAATCATCACATCTCTTCTCACAGATAAGTTGTCACCATTCTAGAGAGCTCATTTCACTCTATATTGTTATAGTTTATGTAGATTTCATTAATAGAAATTGAGTATTATTTTATCTTTGTGTTTATTTCAATATATATTTGTGTTTCTTTGTTATATCTTTTCCTTCATTTCATTCTCAATATAATCTAGATCAAATTCAATTAATTTGAGAGAAGAGAAATATGATGCATTATCAAAAACCAAAGAGATCATAATGTGTTATAACCCTAAATTGCACCATACATGCATACCTGGCATCAAGCCATCTTACTTGCTATTTTTTCCAAGTCATCACTGAGAAGATCTTCTTAAAAAACACATTTTTGAACATGTACGAACCTTGCACCATTACTAGCCATGTACACACGCTTGTTGCACCACTGCAACATGCATACGTATGTTAGATGTGCCATTACAGCCCACGTATACTCACAAAAGTTGTAAAAATTAAAAGCTTGCAAGGAATTCGTTGAGATTACGAGCTATTGGGTAGTTTTCCAACTATCCTATTGCCTATAGCCCATCACCCAACCGAATAACCATCCCTTTTGTCATATAAAATGAGGCGTTGGGGTCTCATTCCAAAGATAATCATAAGAACAATGAAACTCTGCCCATTTCACTTTCCCCCCTTGCCCCAAGAATATGCAGCCACATTGTGAGTTTTGAGCCAGAATTCCCTATTCTTGACTTTTTCCTTATTCATAAGCCTATGCCATTTCCCTAGAGAGAATTGTGAGAGGAGAAAGATACATGGAAGCAGTTGGAGCTTGGTGAAGAGGAGACCAGACCAGGTTCGAGGAGCAGCCATCGATCTCATTTGTAAGTGACTTTGTGAGATTAATATAAAGAAGTACTTTTTATGTCCCACCATATGATGTGTTCAATCTTTATGTTTGATTTACATTTTATTATGACATCTAACCCACTAACTCATATGTAAGATGCATGTTTTTAGTTTCTTGTTTGTCTTTTGGTGAATGCAAGTCGACCTTTGGAGGATATTTTCAGTTGAGGAACAATCGAATGCAAAAGGATCGACACCAGACGTAGAGTTTAAGGTAGAGTTACCAGATCCTTATACTTTTTATTTTATGCATGAATGTGGGGTATTGTCGGGGTAGTTGTTCAAAGTAGGAGACTTTAGAAGGTTATCTCTTCTTGCACGTTGAACCCTAGTGTAGTCCATAGAGGGGTTTTCCCGCTATAGAAGAATGCCAAACATGGAAATTATGAAATGATTAAGGAAATAAATCACCTTTTCTTCATTAACTTCCTTGAGGGGAATGACCTCTTCCCAATGTGTGAAATAATATGTTGTAGCTAAAATGTGTTTATAAATTTGTTCAGACTTGGGATTGATTTCCTATATTATATCTAGGCCCCATCGCTCAAAGGGACCTTCAAATTCGATAGTTTGTAACATAAATGCATGTTTCCTTTCTCTTCAAGCAGTGGTTTGGCATAATTTGCATTTCCTGGCGTATGTGTAAGTAAGTGTCTCTAAATAAGGTAGTCCAGTAGTAGCCAACCCTAGGAATTTTTTGAGTAGTTGTTTCTCCACCAAAATTTCCTCCAACTGGTCCATCATGAAGTTGAGCCAAAACCTTATCTGCATCATGTTTTTCAAGGAAACTTAGAAACAAGTTATCATAATTTTTTATAAACAATGCTCCATCAATAAGCTTATATTTGAATAATTTTATCCTTAAAGATCTTATTTTCTTATGTTATAAAGATTCAAGAGAGGAACCATGAGTCAAATAATACTTGATGTCATTATACCAAGAAAAATTTGGTGTTGGTATATATAAAACATTATTTCTTACCTCAAACGCATTCTCCAAACCACTATGATCACTTACCTGGGATTTTTTTTAATCAACCACTAGCTTACATCAACCTTGTCCTCTTACAATATTCTTCGGTTTGATTTCAAGGTCATATTCCTAGAGTATGTTCATCCAATTTTCTCTTTTGTTTCCTAAATTCTTTTGAACCAACAAGTTCCTAATTGAAGGACTAGGTACAATGACCTTTGTATGTGACTTCAAAAGGTATGGGAAAAAATGTTTCACTACTTTACAAAAAGCATAAGCTTGTTTATCAATATCAGGATAATTCAATTTTGCACCTTGTAAACCATAACTCATTTAAGATATTGGAATTTTATGACCTTTCGCATTTTTCTGAGTCAAAACAACTGCATAAGAGATGTCAGGCGCAAAAGTATACAAAATAAAATCTTTCTCAAAATCTAGAATCATCAAAGGCGGAGCTTGAAAAATTACTTCTTTAATACTTTTAAAATATTCTCTTTCTTTTTCATCCCATTTAAATGCAGAGTTTGTTTTAATCATATCTTGTAAAGGATTAACTATTTCAACAAAGCTAGGGACAAATCTTCTTACGAAATTAATTTTCCCTGAAAAGGATTGCATGCATTTTTTATTATGAGGAAAATAAATTTGTGAAATAGCCTTGGTTCTCTCAATATCTATTACAA
>CBVK0100357505.1:0-12770 GCA_900067695.1 Picea abies
TCTCACATAAACTCCTTATGCAAAAGATAATGTCTCCAATATTTAATACTTACATAATTGCATGAAGTTCCTAGTATATTTTCTTGGAAACGATTACTCTATGAGTGAGTGATTCTTCTAGCCTTACATGATACATAGCCAACCTACTCCCTGTAGTAAATACATGATCATATGTATTCCTGGATTTTTTTTCTTATGGGGATGGCTTGTGTAACTTTATGCTATGAATTTTGATGTATGTTTGGGCAATAATCATGGTTCACTTATGTTTAAGTCACTGAGGTATTGACAAAATGATTAAAGAGGTTATGATATAATCCATAGGATTTTGTTCAGTTTCACTTTTGGATCTAACTCTACAACATTTTACTTGACTATGTAATGTGAACCAAAATTGAATTAATAGTAGATGGCATCCTAATCTACATTAAAATTGAAGACTAGAGAAAATCTTGAAATCATTAATGAAAATCATTCTAGAAAATCCAATAGGAAGAAAATTGAACTTTCTTTCTTCTCCCCCCTCTCTAGATATATTGGTTGGTTTGTCTTATTCTTGTTGTTCCTTGGGAAGTATCTCTTCCCCAAAAAATATTTTATTCAAAATGATGTAGGCATAAAGATCATATCAATATTATCACTCTATCAACTAATACAACCAAATGAATAAACAATCAAATGAAACATGTAAGAAATGCAAGTGCAATGTATTCAAGTTGTTGCATATAAAAACTCAAAGATTGCAGAAAGCTAGATAAGTTTAAGTAAAGTATTAGAGAGAGAAGTAAAAAGGTCTTGCTAACATGCAAGTTCTTGCATTCAACAATTGATGACTTGATTGTAATTGTGCAGAGATTTGATGAGACTAGTCAAGATGCAATATTGTGTCAAATGAACATGTAAATAAGATATAATAGAGTTCAAATGAAACCATGCAATTTCAAGACATGAACCAGATAATGCCATGACAACAACTTGATTACACTTTTGGAAATGCATCAAAATAGGTATATGTGTCGTGATTTTAAGCTAAACAAGAAATCACTCCATGCCTCATACAGTGATAAGGTGAGCCAAACCAAATTAGAGATATCATATTATGGATAATTCAAAGAGTCGCATGAAAAGACAAGGAGACAAATAAATTTAAGGCATGGGTTGCATTTAATTGAGCAAATAACATGAATGATTGTACAAGAATTCCATAGGAATTCTTGTACAATTTATTAACACACTAGGTCACCCTACTACTTTGGGAAAAAACAAACAACTTATTAACACACTGGGTCACCCTACTACTTTGGGAAAAAAACAACAACTTATTAACACAGTGGGTCACCCTACTTTTGGCAAAAAAAACAACTTGGAGATACACACAACAAATGAGTACAAGTTTGCTAACCTAAAATAAATGGGTTACATCCAACTACTCTTCTTCTTGTTTTGTTTGGAAGTATGCAGAAAGGTCGTAGGCTAAATATTCTAAGAAATGATTATTTTTTCTGGGGACATTTGTTTGAAATCAGGCAAGAAATTGTTAGATTTCTAGATTTGAGTGATTATTTCTGTATAATTGGAATGTCACAAGAGTTTTTCATCGTTTTGAATCCATTTTTACATTCAAAAATAGATTTTGAACAACAAAAAATAATGATTCATGTAAATTTATATATCTGAATTACCATTTAATAGAACAACTAAACAACACTGACAAAAAGTGCTTAAATTGTTAATGAAATGAATCCAAAAGTGCTTAAATCCTTCATGAATTCCATCCAAAATAAATGGGTTACATCCAAATACTACTCTTCTTCTTTTTTTGTTTTGTTTAGAAGCATGTAGAAAGGTTGTAGACTAAATATTCTAAGAAATGATAATTTTTTCCGGGGACATTTGTTTAAAATTTGGTAAGAAATTGTTAGATTTCTAGATTTGAGCGATTATTTCTATATAATTGAAATGTCACAAGGGTTTGTCGACGTGCTGAATCCATTTTTACATTCAAAAATATATTTTGAACAACAAAAGATAGTGATTCATATAAATTTATATAGCTGAATTACCATTTAATAAAACAGCTAAACAACACTGATAGAAAGTGCTTAAATCATTCATGAATTCCAACCATGTACAGAGATATGTGAATGTTAGGTAGGGATGATGGTTGAATATGTAGGGGCCCTCAAGTATCTATCATATATACACACACATGCATGTGTGCATTTTAAATTGTTTCTTAGAGGACATGAGACAAACGTAAACGTTATTGCTGGGGACATGAGACAAATGCAAATAACAAATGCTAATACATTCTCATTTGATATCATCCAATAATTTTATATGTTGCTCTGTTATTTATAGCATGGGAGCAACAATATTACCGAGCCCATCAATAGTACTGCAGAACTGTTTGTTGATAGTAGAGAGCAGCCACAAGATGGTGCTTCTGTGCAGCCCCATGAAAGTGAGGTGCAACCTCCTGACAGTGAGGTGCAGCCTCCTGAAAGTGAGGTGCAACTGATCCTAACATAACTGGGTCGATGCATCCCCATGATGTTTCTTCACATGAGAGCCATGATGGTAATATGGCTGTATATTAATCATATATAACTTAATAATTTCGTACTTATGAATTTTGTGATTCTATTTTTTCTTTTTACTATTTCAATTATGATTGTCTACTTACAAATTTTGTGTTTTTAGTGGTAGAGATGCATGACATACATCGAGATCCTCTAACAGAAGAGGAGCACAGGGCAGGTAAATTATTACATTACAGTCGTATTTTTTCTTATTAATGAACTAAATCAATCGTATTCAATAACTTGCCCTATAAATTTAATATTTTTTGTTGCTGTAGGCGATGACCTGCATCTGGTGCCTCAACTCCGTGAGTACGTGACAAGAAATGCAATGTGTGTGAGAATGCAAGGAAAATCAACAATAGAAGAGCACGCAGTAAAAGAACATGACACAAATATCCATGAAATACTTAGGAAATTAGCAACAAGTCGTGCAAAGAAAAACAAAAAAACCTAGTACTGATGTATAATATTATAATACCGATCATTTATAATAAAAAACAAATCACATATGCCTGTCAATATTAAGGTCTTCCATACCTTTTTTTTTGCTTTTCCTTTCAATGAGCTCTTGATAAATTTACTTTTCCATGACATTTTTTGAATATTTTTGATGCATATTATCTAGTAGATAGTGTCTTTTCCTTTGACCATTTAACCCTTGGATTAGACTAGAAGGTATAAATCCCACATCAAAGTGTGGAAACCCCCTTTGTATGAGGATGACACCCCCACATTATGATTCGACCTTTTGATAGAGAGATGACCCTTTATGTTGTTATCTTGTGATTGGTTAAGCCCCTCTTGTTGACTTGTATATTTTGGTCACCCGTATTATGGCTAGGTTCCCCCTCTTATGTGTTGGCCACAACCTATTATTGGTGTTGTCAGCCTATATCTTCCCTCGACAGCCTTGCCATGGCTTCCTTGACCTTGTCGCAGCCTATCCTTGGCACTGTCAGCCTGTAGCTTCCCCTCGACAGCCTTGTCATGGTTGCCTTGACCCTACCACAGTCTATCCTTGGCACTGTCAGCTTGTAGTTGCCCCTCGACAGCCTTGTCGTGGCTTCCTTGACCTTGTCACAGCCTATCCTTGGCACTTTCAGCTTCTAGCTACCCCTCAGCATCCTTGACCCTGCCACAGCCTATCCTTGGCATTGTTATCCTATAGCTACCCCTCAAAAGCCTTACCATGGTTTCCTTGACCCTTCCGTAGCCTATCCTTGTCACTGTTAGCTTGTAGTTGCCCCTCGATAACCTTGTCGTGGCTTCCTTGATCCTGCCGCAGCCTATCCTTGGCATTTTCATCCTATAGCTGCCCCTCAGTAGCCTTGACCCTACCACAACCTATCCTTAGCACTATCATCCTGTAGCTACCCCTTGACAGCCTTTTCATGGTTGCCTTAACCCTGTCATAGCTTAACCTTGGCACTGTCAGCCTGTAGTTTCTCCTCAGTAGCCTTGACCTTGCCACTACCTATCCTTGGTGTTGTCAGCCTGTAGCTATCCCTCAGCAGCCTTGACCCTGCCGCAACATATCCTTGGCATTCCTGCCGCAACATATCCTAGGCATTGTCAACCTGTAGCTGCCCCTCGATAGCCTTGTCATGGTTTCCTTGACCCTGCCGCAACCTAACCTTGGCATTGTCAACTTGCCTCTGCCTTTTGTGACCTCTATTGTACCTCTTTGTTGTGTGGCGTGCCTCAAGGAAGGTTTTTGTGACCCTCCATAGTTTTCCTAATGTGTTAAGAGCAACGTGACCCAAAGTGGATGGTTACAAGGCAACGGTTGTCTCTGAGGGTTCTTTGATTGATTGAGGTCATCTTGTTTTTGGGGTCTGTTGTGATTTGTTTTTCCTACTGGTCATCTCTCTCTCACTTGGTAAGGTCTACCCTCAAGCAAGTGCTTGACACTTCTCCCTTTACTGAGTACATCTATGGGGGTTTCCACACTTAGGTAATTTTCTAACCCTATCGCTTTTACTACTATTATTTATTATGTTCACTGTTCAGTTTCATATTGAAGATCATTGAATTATTTTACAGCAGTACCTATCTTCATAGTATGTTCAGATTATGAATTGATATTCAATTGCTATCAATGGTTATCTTCTTGATGTGATCTGAAATTTTTTGTTATATTTCTATTATCTGCTTTTTACCCTTATGTTTAGATCCGATCTATAGTAAGCATATTGTGAGAAAAAATATTAAATTTATGTCTACTTCAGTTTTTACCCTAAATATATCAGTTAGATTAGGTATTTGGGAATTGAGAGTGATGTGAGGGGGGGAGGGGCCATAAGATCATCCACCTTCACGTGGTTGGCCCTGTTTAATAGAGAATAAATTAGGAATTGGCTAATCTTGGACCAAACCTCTCTCGATCCACTGGAGCAACAAAGCCAATGTTGACTTCGTTGCTGCTCCATCCGATCGAGGGAGGTTTGCTGCAAGATTAGACAGCTCCAATAAATTATTCTTGAAACCAAGAGGAGCCCATTCAGGAGTTATTTATAGTTCTATAACTATCACGTTTGTAGTTTGTTCTCAGTGAGTAAGTCAATGTTTGAATCTAGGATGATGAGGGGCTACTCCAAAAAAAGGATGATAAGGTGCTTGTAAGTATTGTCAAGGTATGTTCTGACATTCTCAATTTAGTGCATCTTAACGTATAGTAAATAATTGCAGTTGAATAATTTTTTTAAAATACATATTTCATTTAATATTCTAGATTGTCCAATGTAGCGATCTATTATCTTGAGTAGGAATATCCTGGAGGTTGAATATGTCCACTGAATAATCTTGGATTTTGTTGTCTTGTCCAGGTTTGTCCTGATGGAAAAAATATTGAGCATGAAGCAACTCATGGCACTGTAACTCGGAGGTGAAACTAGCACAAATAAGGGGTTTGGTCTAGAAGTTTTAATTATATATATGATGCATCATTGTTTTGAAGGGTGTATTTTTCTTTTATAATCTCCAAAGTAATGTTTCATAAATCGCATAGTTATATAATTTCTTAATTAGATATTGAAGGTTAGACAATATTTAGTGATTAGTTGGTTTTCAATTATATATGTTGGGCATATGTTGAAATTGCAAAGCTTATTCTATTATATGGTCTAGTTATAGAATTTTCCTTGTTTCTCCTTTCTTCTTTTAAAACCCCATTTTTTTTTTTAATAGCGGCCCTGTCCAATGTGCTCAAAGTATATCAAGTTGTAGCACGTTGATTTCTATTTTCTACACTGAAGTTGAGCTATAAGTGGCATTTGGATTTTGTAAACGATTTTGTGATTTAATTTTGTGTTGATAAAAATCAATGATTGTTACAATGGTTTATTCTCAAGATTGTTTTGATTTGCCTTGGGGTAAATATATACTTCAGAGTTGGTAGCTATTGCAATTTTTGTGTTTGTAGCTAGAGTATGGTTATGGCCCTTATTTTTTATTTATATTTTAAATCCTCTTATGATTGTCATTGGCGGTCCCGTCCAAGAGTTTTAATATCAACTAACAGAAAAGTGGAGTTGGGATCAAAAGTCTATCAAGTTGCAGTGCATCTATTTCTATTTTATACTAAACATTGTTTTGATTCTCCTGGGGCTAAATATGTAATTCCGACAAAATCGGAACTGGCCTCCATTGCAATTTTTTGTACAATTTCTGGGATGTGATATTGTTCCCCATACCCATAAGGATCGATATGTATTTGTTTAAATACTTATAGGTTGTTTAATTAGCTATTGAAGGTTAGACAATATTTAGCTATTGAAGTTGTTTAGTGACATTTGAAGTAATTTGGTCATTGTTGTATGCAGTTTTTGAAGCACTTTAAGCCTGAGAGTCCATGGCTAAGACCTATACAAGACAAGTGAATTCTGCCAAAAAGATCCTCTTCTAATTTCTTAGGCGTAAAATCATAGTGTCCATGGCTGAGACCTATACAAGACAAGGGAATTCTCCAACCAAAACCAACTAATTTTTCACCTGAGAAATTAGAAGAGGATCTTCCTGAAGAATGTTGCTTGGTATAACAGATTGCTCTTGGAAAAAGTTGAATGGTAAGGCATTGACAAGAGTTTGTAGAGTTTAGAGTGATAAAATCTAGTTTTATTTTTATTAGATTTGTAAGGCATTGACAAGAAGGGTTTTGGCTCTGAAAGGTACACTGTGAAAAAAGAAGCAGTTCCAATAGATTTTTATGATTTGAGAGTTGAATTTTTATAGGATTTGCAATGGAAGGTTGAGAAAATGAAACTGGTCAACAAAAACTTCATTGATGATTGCTTGTTCCTAGACATGAATCCTATCTTGATTACATTCCATTTGAGTCTAGTGACATTGCCATAGTTTGGATGCCTATGTTTGAACCTCTTTGTAAATATAAATTTTTGGTGTTGCATGACTTGTTGGTCTTTGGCATTACATATGGATTGAATGGGAATACCCTATGCATGTGCATGATGTACACATTTTAACAAGGTTGTCTATGGAGGGGGAATATGTCTCCCATGCATTTCAAGTTATGAGGAAGCATGGTCGCAATAAGGATGAACCTAGCCTATATCAAAAGTATGGTACATATAGGGGAGGTTTTGGTGCCATAATCTCATTGATTATTAACCCTGAGGGCCATTTTTCTTGCTAGTTGATTGCAATCCATCTCATGTGTAAATACACCAAGGAATAATTCAACCTGGATGCCCAATTTATCACTAAATTATGTGTACAGGGAACTAAATTGAAATGGTTTAAGTTATTAATAGATGAAATCTTTCAGGCATGTGCTAATCTCCACACATAATCCACCTAATTCATCTTTGGCTATCCATTGGTTGCTTTTGGGATGTGGAAATGGAATCCCCTATAGGGAAGATAACTTCATCCCATGCCCAATCAAAAAATTCTTTCATTGCAATTTGATGCTTGGAAGAGTTTGAAGGACACTAAGAATTTTGCATTCAATGAGGCCACTTTCAACAAATGGTATGACTAGATGATTAGAGTTACTAAACCCATTTTGTGAATCCCATAGGTGCTACAAGTGAATAAATTTTGGTTTGGTATGAACATGGACAATACATTTATGTGGTTATGAGGGACTAATGTTGATAAATTCCATGCGATTTATTTTCCTTATTACTTGATAGAATCATCTTTTGATAAATTACATGCCATTTCTTTGCCCCATTTCCAATTGCAACAACCAATCCATCTCTGCCTTTGCTAAAGCTTGAGCCAACCGATGATTATCTCTGGGATCTTGTAGAATTTGGAAACCGAAATGGGCTGGTTAGTGTTGAAGAAACCTTCTATGCCTTTTATGAACTTGAGAAAAATAATGCCTTGCCTCTTTTCAACAATTTTTTTTTTTTTAAATATTCAAGTCCATCGATCTTTCGACTACTACAGGTCAAACTTATGATGGGAAATGCTCCCATCAAAGCATTGGAACTACAGCACTCTCATCAGTCATGTCAGCAAGATAGCATCGAAATATTTCATCGGTAGACCAATGAACGTCGTCGGTAGTTTTCCGGTTGTCCTTTGAAATTAAGTTTTTAAAGGCCGTCGGTCGTCAGACGTTAGGGGAGTCGGAATACTGATGATAGTTCAACATCGAAAAAACCACGAGATATTTTTCGATGCCTATTGAGCCCTCATAAGCGGCAGTTGAGTGACGTCAAACATCGGGGGTACGACAATAGGGCGTCAGAAATTTTTTCCATTTATAGTAGTGAGAAAACTTTCTTGATGCTTGTCACTGCATGTGGAGCTGCAATTGAAGAGAAGTTAGCAGTAAAATTTCTCCAATATTGGGTTTCTCCCAAAAATATTCTTACCTCTATCACATTGTTGGTCTTGGGCCAATCCACAATGACTTTGACCTTAGAAGGATCAATTTTCAGTTCTCCTCCTCCAACAATATGTCCCAAGTAAACAAGTGAGGTCTTTCCAAACTCACATTTAGACATCTTTAAAACCAGATTTTCTTTCTTCAAGACATCCAAAACTTGCTTTACATGCATAACATCTTCTTCATGAGATTTTCTAAATATCAAAATGTCATCCAAGTAGACAATCACACAATCATCAAGAAAAGGCCTTAAAACATCATTTATGAATCTCATGAATGTAGTGGGAGCATTACAAAGACCAAATGTCATTACCATCCATTAAAACAAACCTTGCTTTGTTTTGAAAGTTGTCTTCCATGTGTCTCCTTCAACAATCCTAATCTGATGATATCCACTTCTCAAATTGAACTTAGTAAAATACTTAGCATCTTTCAATTTATCAAGAAAATCATCAATTCTAGGAAGAGGATATTGATTCTTTATGGTAATCTTGTTCAAGGATCTAAAATATACACACATGTGCCATGTACCATCTTTCTTTGGTACTAAAACAATTGGTGATCCACATGGCGATGTTCTTGGCATGATAACCCCTTTGTCAAGAAACTCTTTTATTTGTTTTTTAATTTCAACATTCTCCATGACTGACATCTTGTACATACCAATGTTTGGAAGAGGACAATCTTGTTGCAATTGTATCTCATGTTGGATACCCCTTTTTGGAGGAAATTATTTTGGTTCTTGAAACATCTCATCATATTGGTTAACAACCTCATATAAATCATATTTCAACTTTGTATCACAACCTTCGAAAGCTTCTTTTTCAGCATTGTCTTTGGGTTTGATCATCAAGAGGAAAAAGTTCTTACTATCATTGACTAATCTCTTCATTTGTCCAACATTTACAAGTGACAAATTCAACTTCTTTGTATGTTCTCTAACAATGTACTCAACTCATTTTTTAAACAAATGATATGTGTTCTCATGATGATGAAAGATGGCTCTCCTATCATATAAATATGGGCTTCCCAACACAATACCACAAATATCCAATGGAATAACATCAATTTATACCTCATCTATAAAGTTTGCAGTGATGGCAAATCTAAGTTTACACCTTCTTGTCACATGCAATTTGGCATTGTCACATATCCATACTAGAGGGTATGGTTTAGGATGTGGAATAGTTTCCAATTTTAATTTCTTAACAATGTCTTCAAATATGAGGTTTTCTTGAGATCCAGTATCAAATAGAGTATCTATATTGGTATGATTTGAAATAACCCTTATGTGGAAAATCTCTATTCCTTCTTTTTCATGTTGAGTTTCATTGAGGCTTCTACTACTTGAAGAACTAGTACTTGCAATAGAATCCTTACCTTGAAAATCCATGGCTGTAATTTTTGTTTCATCTCCCAAATCAGAACCTAAATCATGTTGTGTAGTTGCAGTAGTCTTTGGTTTCCCCTTATGGATGGAATTTTTGGGTTTCATTTCAGGATGAAGTTTCCAACAATGGTCTTCATCATGGATATCTTTTGAACTATGTTTACATGTAATTTGTTCTCCCTCTTTCTTGACTGAAACATTCTTTCTTCCATTTCTTTTGAATTTCCTCTTTCCCTTGTCTCCTTTAACAAATGGCTTCTTTCTTCCCTCCTGAGGTTCATTCCTCCCTCTTGACTCCAAATGAGTTTCCTATACACAAACTTCATCTATATTTGTAGGGATAAACATAAGTATTGTGTGCCTCAAGTAGCTATTCAATCCTCCAATGTATTTGAGTAAAGTTTCTTGAGAAGATAAATCTATACCCAAAATCAAATCTCTTCTTCTAAATTCTTGAGTGTAGCTTTGCACACTTTTCCATTTAGCTTGTCTAAAAATTTTCCAATCCATAATAGCTTTCTGCATGTATGATAATGGATAAAATTGTATTTTAAGTGAAACAATAAAATCATTCCAAGAGGATAAAAATTTATCATGTTTCTTCATGTGCTCTTGAGTTTTGGCTTCCCACCAAATGAGTGTTGCACTTTCCAATCTAAGAGAAGCAAGATGAATCTTAGTTTCATAATCTTTGATTCTTTGTATCCTACAATACACTTCAATATGACGAATCCAGTTATCCAATTTCTCACCATTTACCTCTCCATTATACATAGGCAATTCAAACTTAATATCAAGCTTAAGCAAATGAGTTTGTGGAGCAATTTTACCATGTTTGTTTGGAGAATTTGGAGGTGGTTGTGAAATAGTAGAATAAGTGGAAGATGGAGGTGAAGGAGGTGGAGTATTGTTGGAAAAATTTTAACAAGTAGCGTATGCTTGTCATTGATGGCATGTACAACAGTGGAGATGGCAGGATAAGAAGGATAAAATCCCTTGTGGATTTGGACGTAAAAGATCACGAGGAACAACATTGAGGGAAATGCGTGCAGCAAAGCTCAAGATACAGGAGTTTGTAGAGGAGAAGGAAGACAGAGATCCAGTGACCATTGGATCCCATTCAAATTTCCCGAAAGGCCGACAGTCGTCAGATCTGCAGAAACTGCGAGGGAGATAAGCCATCGGGAGATCGGAGTTCTCAAGATCATGAGAACCGGGACATTGAAAGTCTCGATATCCCGACATAATCGGGACCATCCATTTGGAAGGATGCGTGGCAGCGATCGGGCACCACCGGGAGAAGCTCGATAGGAGGCTTCATCGGAGAATCGGGAATCGGAGTTTCACGAGTTCCGTGAACAATGACAACAGAAACCCCAAAATCGCGATGAAAGAAATCCTGACTGAACCTAAACCATCAGATCAACATGTGATCTAGACCATCGATCCAACTCACGACAGCATACCACATCAGCTAGGGACACTTGGCACAACCAGGGAATGACAGGTGTCAGGCAGATTCAACACTTCAGGCACATGTAAGTCACGAATCAGAGAGACACATGGCAATATTTAACACGTGTCAGACAACGTATGACGTCAATAGAGTATCGGCGATCGGGACTTTGAAATGACAAAGTCACTTGACATCAGGAATGTCGATTTCACGATGAGCGATTTCGTGATTTAATCACAACCACTGAATAAAGATCGCATCTGGACCATTGATTCAAGTTTGTATCGGAGTTTCGCGGATCACGAATTCGAGAGGCAAAGAACTCATTGCATCAAGAATGTCGATTTCGCGATATGCGAAATCGTGAAATAATCTGAGCCATAGGATCAAGTGTTGATCAGGACCATTGATCACAACCTGTATCAGAGTTTCGGGGATCGCGAATTCATGAGGCAAAGAACTCAATGCAACGAGAACCTCAATTTTGCGATATGCGAAATCGTGAGTGAATCTGGACCGTCAGATCCAAAAATGATCAGGACCATAGATATAACTCCATATCGGAGTTTCGGGGATCGCGAATTCAAAATGGAAAGAACTCAATACAACAAGAATCCTGATTTCACGATGTACGATATCACGATCCAATCGTGGCCATTGAAACAAGTTCATATCTGGACCGTTGGTTCAACTCCGTGTCGGAGTTTCGTGAATCGCAATATGGAGAGACATAAGGTTGTGGTCATAGCCCTTGGTCACGGAAAGAGAAGGAGTTAGTCCGGATAAGCTCCACATCAGAGTTTTGGGGATCGGGATTTGTAAGTGACTAAAATTATGAATGCCAAGAGTGCCGAAATCGCGATATATGAACTCTCGATTGGATCTGAACCGTTGGATCAAGTATTGATCACAGGGATACTGTTGCATGCAACAGTAAAACTACCAGAAACCACTGATGGTTTCAGCCAGAGAACTAGAAGACACTTGGGAAAATGGCCAGAGAAGCCGAAGAGTTACGATGAAGATCACACAGAGCACTCGAGAGGTGGAGAAGATTGGCGCAGTTGGAGAATGCAGAGGAATGGAGAACATTGCATGCACAAAGTGCACAGAAGATATAAATATAGAGTACAGAGAAGAGAAGGGGTTGTTGTTGTTGTTACTGTTGGAGGTTGTGGTGATTGTTGCTTGTAAAGGTGATTCAGGTGTGAAGAAGGATCACAGTGCAGCAGATGAATAGCATAGAAGAGGAATTGTGCAGAGAATGGAGATGGCACACAAAGCATAAACAACAGAAGACCAGACAACGCAAGTGATATGTGCAGAAAGGCAGTGTGGTAGAAAGAGCAATGAGATGCAACAGAACAGTGATAAGTCGGGTAAGCCACTGTTGATCATTATATCACTGTAATAAGTTTCAAAAGCAAAGATTTATATTTCAGGGTGGTTGGGAGGTGCTAGGGAGGACTGTTGTCCTCA
>CBVK0100357506.1:0-12770 GCA_900067695.1 Picea abies
CTTTACAAGTTTAAAAAATTGAAAAAAATGAGTGTTTTTTGTATTTTTTTTAGGTCTTGCGACATATTTTGACATATTCCAACATTTTCTGCTGATGTCACTGAGAAGTTACATTTCAGACTCTCGTCGACAATTTCCCTGACACGACATATACAACATTGCATCAAACCTCCCATCATTGTGATACAAAAATCGAGCTAGCAATAAGAAGTTTTCATATGGTCCTTATGTATCGGTGCCCGATCAAACGTCAAGCATTGATAAACTGACAACCATCTATTCATGGGAACCAATATGTCTATGACCATCGTCTCATCATCATCGACAGACAAGATAACACGCACCTTAAAAACTAACTTTCTGCATGTTTTCTCTTTTTCCATGTCAAGGAGAGTCCACGGAGGCTATAAATCCATGTTGAGCCATTATGTTTTTCATATAAGCACATGGATCACAGTTGCGATGAATATCCTTGAGAAATAATTCACCTTCTAGTAGGTCACCTTCACCCTCTCGCATGTGTCTTTTTATCATACTATGATTTTCTTTTGTTGTCATTATTGTATATTGGGGACCTCCATCATGTTTTACCTTGGAATTTTTCTCTCTCACTCCTAACCTTGTATTTCCCTCCTCACTTTCAACAAAGCTTTCCCTCATGCCCTTAGAACCCCTTGCTATGAATTCCCCACCGAACATGCTTTAAAGACTTTTTCCTGACGATCGAGGTAATCAACATGCTTTAAAGACTTTTTCCTGACGATCGAGGTAATCATTTTCGAAGACCATTGCACTCTTGACACCCCAAAACTTGCCATGGTTTTATCTTTTATACATTCCCTAACCCTTTGACCCCGAAAATTATGGTAATCCTTGGAAACCGACATGCCCTACCATTGAAAATCTGGTCTCTCCTCCATCTTCACATGACCTTATTCCTTCTATTTTGTGCCCTGGTTGAAACATCCATGAATTGTTTTTAGTTAAGTGCATGGAAAAACATTGGTGGTTTTGTTTTTATTTTCTAAGATCCACTAAGTGAAAAAAGCTTATACTTAGCCTTTCGATCCAATTCTGATTTCTCGTTTTGGTATAGGTTATGATCTAATCATTGATGAAGCTTGGATTTATCGGTGAAGAGTATATGTTCGACACCAAAACGTTTCCTCCTATATCAATCACAATCAAAACTTAGCCATTGATATGACCCTCCTTCATTGATGAGATATCTTTCATCATTTGTCGATATATCCCTTTGTTAATTAACATCGCTCACATATTCAATGTCAATATGACTTAACCCTCCTTCATTGGCATCGATCTAGAGATTGGAAATGATTTAAATTGTAGTGTTGATGAACAATTTTTTTCTAACCTCTGATATGTCTCTTTGTAATTAAAACAATCACCAGTTAGGTGTTGATACATGTATGTATTAGCATAGAAAATCCAACTTGTTGATTCCACAGAAAAACTTAAAAATCACCTAGACAAGAAACTGAGTTCTCTCTTTTTTAATTATTTGCCTCTTTTAGTCATTGAACATCTGGTGTAACAATAAATTTTCTTAATACTGATGATGAAATTGTCTCTTTTTTAAAATTTAACAATGAATCCTCCCCAAAAATGCTTGCAAACTGCCAGCAAATCCCTCGTCGAAGAGGCCTCTACAAGTAGGAGCACATAAGAAGAAGATGTTGATACCCCATGGCCTGTATATGACAACAACAAAGGTGTTAGTGACAAAGAGACTTCGCTTAAGTGGTGTGAAGTGTATCAAATATTTAACAACCATGCTTTCCCCGAGATGGAAAAATATGATCTCAATCTCTAGACATTCGTAAATACTAGGAAATCTAAACTATACAAGGTTGTATCACACACAACAATGTTTCCCTGTGCAAAGGATATTTCATGGATTGTAAGTATGTTGATATGGAAAAAAGGTACATTTTGAATGATAAAAGTCACCCAATCACCTCCTTTGAGGCTTCGAGAATCACTTCTTGATACCACATGGAAGAAATGGAGTGTAATACCCCCAGTCTAAACCCCAATTATAAATGTACATATTTTTTATAGGTTGGTGAGCCAAGATATTATAAGTGAGATTTCCCGTGTGATTATTACGTCTGAGAGCTTAGATGATAGAATGATAGCGAGCCTATCATTGTAATATGTAACCACTCATATTATTAATAAAATACATCCCTAATGCAGACCAAGTTAGAAAACAAAGTAAGGGGGCCTAGGACTCCATGAGAGGGAAAGGGGGATAGGGGCTTAAGGAAGAGGGTCTAAGTCAAGGGGGCTTAGTCCAAGGAATAAAATGATATTATTCCTAAAGTCCTAAGTCTTATAACATTATGTTGTACTAAGTTCATAAGGGAATGTAATGAATTACAAGTGGGGAACAATTTAGTTCCTTGTGTGCCAAGTGTCAAGTTAGGCACATGCATATATAATATTCAGAATTAGTCTAATTCTCATTCATTATATCTTGTGTACCATGGTTGGAGAGTGTATCTATGGAACTTAGGTGACCCTGTAAATCCTTGGTAGTTTGGGTTTGAAGAGACAGGTTGTCAATCCTATGAGATTTGGGTTGAAGAAGAAGGTTCTCATGCATGTGAGAATTGGGTTGAAGAGGCAAGTTGTTAGTCCAGTGAGTAGCATTGTTTTCCAAGTACCACAACACTCAAAGAATTCTTGTCCAATCTGTTGTTGAATCCTTGGAAGGGAAGTGGGATAGCTGAAGGTTTGTTGAGAAGAGAAAGGGTACACTCTCTAGGGTGTGACAGGCTGAGGGGAATGAGAGGTGTTAGGTGGAACTGCTGCTAGAGTTGATGCCACTAGCCATTCCTTGTTTGTATTAGTGTTGATTGAACTTAGTGGGACTAGTGAGAGAATATTTTCCCTGGTGGGGTCATATCCTCATCTCGGGGGTGACCCACTGCTAAGAGTTTATGAGTAGTGTAGTCTATGGCTGGGAGGAACATTTAAGGTCTACATCTAATCAATGTTCTATAAAGATAAGTGTCTTCTTATATTATTATTTATTAATGTGTGTTTAATTGAGTTAATTTGTTGTGATTTTTTCCTATATAATTATGCATGTATATATTTGTTGTTAGTCTGCATAATTTTTTTCATATGTAGAGCATTTTTTTATTAATTAAATGGTATCAAAGAGTCTAAATTTTGTGTGGCATGGCCCAACTTGGGGATAGGGATGCTACAAAGTGGTATTAGAGTTCCAATTTCGACAATGGACCTGCAAGGGCCAAATATATAGCACACAATTGAAAATTAGAGAGTATGTATGCAAATTTCTTGATAGAATATCAGAAGGGGATGTCTGCAACATGTTTGTTAAAAGTACTCTTGCGAATTTGGGAAAATTCAAAAGTAATTAAAGAAAAAATCATACTAGGAATTCAAAATACCCAATTTAAATATCTATTTGGGCATTTTTGGGCTTGTAATTGGTATAATTTCATATTTGTAGGAAAGCCATCACGGAGTTGGGAGAAATTGGGAAAAGACTCAATTTTTGTAGTGAAATATATGGAAAATTTGACTAGGAAGGATTGAATTTCATGTGAAGAGGTCTAATTGATGTGCATAGGGCCAGAATAAACCACATAAAATCTAATTACAAAGATTCAATGGTGGATCGAGGAAATAAATTTGAAATTAGGAATTTTTGCAAAACAAAATTGAAAAATTGAAAATCGAGAAAAATTGGAATATTTTTCATATGATGACGTTAGCGTGATGTGGAAGCCACATGTTAGTTGATGTAGGATAATGGTAAAATGTAATTCCATAATGACATGTACATGGTGGTATGTGGAAAATGTGGCAGGGGCAGGTGGTGTGGAGCCTTAGTGGTAGAGTTCTTCAGGGGCAGGTGGTGTGGAGCCTTAGTGGTAGAGTTCTTGTCGGACCTGTGGAACCATGATTCCAGACCCCAGAATGGTGATTTTAGGGGGGTCCCTTGGTGGTTTTGGAAACCACAAGAGGGGTGGTTTTTGGAAACCACAAGAGGGGTGGTTTTGTGAAACCACAAGAGGGTTTTCTTATAAAATAAGAGATCTCATAGAGATATTTCTAACAAGCTAAACAATTTGTAAAACAAAGCATGTATGAGGGAGTTACAGGACAAATAATGTAAGGTGAATATGAGGCACAATTGACTTATGGAGGCAATAAATTCCTACTCAAGAGTCATATTGGGGCTCAAGATTAGTCTATGGAAAGAAATTGATCCATAATATATAGAAATGGATTTAGATTCAGAATCTAGGCACCTAAAGTGCATAGGAGGATGTAGAAGGCACATGTAGCATTCAATATTTAAAGAGGTAAATTAACCAAAACTTCAGGAGGATGTAGCTAGCATCCTGAAGCCCAGATAAAGGTAAATTGGAAAACAAATTCAAAATTTTTTCATGAAGGAATCTCATTGAGCTACTAAAAAAATCCCAAACAAGGTGTAGGGATGCATGAGTATAGCCAAATTTGCACCTGGTTGAAAGGTGTGTAGAAAGGGAAAATTGGCCATACCCATATGACTATAACTTTCTACTCAAGACTCATAATTGAGAAAGGAAATATTCATTGGAAAGATATTGGATGGATGAATCCAATCATTCTCCTAGAACTATGAATTGAGCATCATAACTCACATGAAGTAAAAAACAAGAGTTCCGGTGATTGAAAAAAAAAGAAGCAAAAGTGTGCATACATTTCGAGAGTTGTATGGGTTTTAGCTAACAAATTTTGTTGTATGCATATTTTTTAGATGTTATGGTTAAAAATAAAATGGAACAAACGATAGAGATGTTTGCAGATAGGAGGAAGCAGGGAAGACATAGTTCTCCAACATGTGCATTTGATTGCTTATGGAAGTGTTAGATGAAGACATGTAGACTCAATGAGAAATATAGAGGAATTACAATGGAACTTTGATTTAGAAAAATAATTCCACATGAAAAATATTCATTCCAAATAGGGATTTTGATTAAGACAAAGACCATCTATAGTTCATGATAAAGCATGAGTAGTGGGTATGCATGGAGTTGCAACCATGGAAGTAATGATAAAGCATGAGTAGTGGGTATGCATGGAGTTGCAACCATGGAAGTACAGAGAGATGGTTTTTATAGCAGGTGAAATGGTTTGAACTTTTGTTAAAGATGAGTAGATGAAGTCATGCAAAGAGTGTTATGTCAAGTATGCCTCACAAGATGATAAAAATACAAGAATGAATAATGTTGAGATATGAATCTGGGTACAACCATGAAGGCTTGGGAATAAAAGAAGACAAAATTAATGTGTAAATGACTGCACTATGATAAATCCACTTATGTTGATCAAAGTTCTCAGTCAAATCAAGGTGCAAGAATAAATCATTTAAATGGACGACGTAGTGAAAAATCATTCACTCAAAAGTGTTATAACTTACAACAATATTGAGAGGGGGCGGTGAATCAATATTGTATATTTTTTCCACTTTTCTTTTTATTCAACAAATTAAGATTATTTATAAGTTCTTAATTAAATAGAAATACATCCATAACATAAAAATGCAACACAAAAAACACATTACACCATAATTTTTACGTGGAAACCCAATGCGGGAGAAAACCACATAACATATTCATTTATGTTCTTCTGCAAGCACCAACTTACAATTTAAAATTATTAGGACACCAATCCTCTCAATTATTAGGACACCAATCCTCTCAATTATTAGGACACCAATTTACAATTTACAATTTACAAAAATTAGGACACCAATCCTCTCAGGCACCAACCTGTCACAAACAATGAGGACACCCATCCTCTCAGGAACCAACCTATCCCATATAGTGAGGACACCAATCCTCTTAGGCACCAACCTATTGCATATAAGGAGGAAACCAATCCTTGATGAGCTTCAACTCATCCTAGCACCACCCTACCACCCTAAATTTGGTTTAAAAATATTCTTACAGAACTCGACCTTTCTCTACAAAAATTATTTGGATAGTTTCATTGAACAATTACAGGTCCTTTTTCTTCTCTTTTCATCCTTGCATTTCAATTAAACATAGTGCACCCTTATTTATAGTGTTTTTTCCTGAGTTCACCTTCCTGTATGTGGATGCATAACAGTTACATTATGGCCACATTTTGCCAAATTTCTTTCATTTATACTGATGTATAAATAAAGTATGTGGACGTATGATAGTTACATTGTGGATATATTTTGATCAAATCAAAGTCTAGTTAGTTATATGTGGACTAAATTTTGTTCCAAACATTTTGATTAACTCAAACGAACCAAATCTTTCTTGTTTTACAAAATCATTCATAGTCATAGTGATTCGCATTTTTGTTTACAAAGAATCTACTATGTAGATATAATAAGGGCATAAGACACATATCACAAGTCTTCAACCCATCGCACTTGCTTTGCAGCATGCTCACCTAGTCGCCCCACCAGATTATGAGCTCATCCTAGTGAATCCAAATTTTCACTCATCACATTGTAGTCCACTCTTTCACTCTTCTCTTTGCTAAAGGAACCCTATGATATTTTCACATCCTTCGTTGCACTATAGCACAAGCATCCACTTATTTACTCTGCAATCATGGATAAGGGAATTTTTTTTCAATCTACTTTACTTCTAAACTATGTCGTAGGTCATCCTCCTATTCTGCACATACTCTTGGTAGACTCAATCAATTCTCTGCGTGCACTCCTGGCAGAATCAATCACATCCATGATTTCTTTTGCACCATTAGGTATATTTTCCTTCAATCCTTTTACATACTTATGTTTTCAACCTTTCATGATTTCCTCTAGGAGTTCCATTTCATATGGATCTGTGATAGTATAGTAGAAATAATTCTTCCTCACACATCCTCTGCATGTGTGCCAAACTTGTGTCATACTATCTCTACGCCATGTTGACATCAATCACAACATATGCTCAAAAAACTCCCCCTTTGTCATTGATGAAAACTCTATTGTTGAACTGTTCCCCTTGTTAGTGTGTTCCTCTGGTCTTCACTCCCCCTTGTTGTACACTCCTCTTTGTCATAGCTCTATGTTTTACCCCCTTTGACATCAATGGAAAAGGAATCTACCCTACTAACTATGAACATCCTGGAAGTGATTCCCCTTATTTGAATGATGGATTTACTGCTTCTCAATTTCTTATGTTGCTCCCCTTGAGGTTGGACAATTCTTTCATTAGCCTTCAAACTGTCATGAAGGTTATTCACCTTAATGAGGAGTGAGAAGGAATCCAAACTTCTCTCTAAGGTACTCAAAGGAGTCCCTAGGTAATGGCTTGGCAAAGATACAATGATCTTCTCTCTGGAAGGAACATATTCTAATTTAACCACCTAATCCTAAACCTTTTCTATGAGAAAGTGATACTTGATGGGTATATGCTTAGTTTTAGAGTATTGAACAAGATTTTTCGAGATATTAATAGCACTTGTGTTGTCACACATGATAGAAACAGTTTGATCACAAGGAACTTGAATATTCTTGATATTGGTATTTATCCACAATACTTGTGTACAACATGATGTTGCAACTATATACTGTGATTCAACTGTAGAGAGGGAAACATAAATTTATTTCTTGTTGAGCCAAGATACTAAACAACTGCCAAGGAATAATTCACCTCCACTACTTATTTTTCTATCATTAATACTTCCTACCCAATCTACATCTGCATAAGCTCTGAGAATGAGGTATGTGTTTTTTTAAGACCATAATCCATAATCAATAGTGATTTTCAAGTACCTGGATATTCTTTTGACTGTAGAAACATGAGTTTTCTTGGGATTGGACTGAAACCTGCCTACCAAACCAACAACTTGCATGATTTTAGGCCTTAAAGATATGAGATAAAGTAAGTTATCTATCATGTACCTATACATGGTTTGATTTATTTTTGGAGCATCGTCATCTTTGCTGAGTTTGCAACTGGTAGTCATGGGAATACTTACTGGTGTGCAATTTTCCATGCCAAACTTCTTCAATATTTACTTGAGATATTTTCTCTAGGAAATAAAAATTCCTTTTTCCAATTGATGGATCTATAAGTGAAGAAAGAAGGAGAGTTATCCTAACATGGACATCTCAAACTCTTGTTGCATTGCAGTTGAAACATTATTACTCATTAGTTAAATGCTACAACCAAAATTAATATCATCAACATATACTACAATAATTAACTGGTCATTAACTTCAACCTTGATGTATAGGGTGCTATCAGTTGTTCTGTTTTTAAAACCTTTCTGGTGTAGATACATGCTGAGAATGTAATACCAAGATCTTGGAGCCTATTTTAACCCATACAGGGATTTATTTAAACAAAATACATAATCCTTTATGTTAGTTAGTAGAAAACCTTCTTGATTTGTCCATATAAAATTCCTCCTAAAGGTCACCATTAGAAAATGTTGATTTAACATCCATATGTAGAATTTGAATTTTTTGTAGCACGCAAAAGCCAAAAACATCTTGATAGATTCAATTCTTGTAGTAGGGGAAAACGTTTCTACAAAGTCCACTCCTTTGTCTTGACCATACCCTTTGCATACCAATTTGGCCCTTCTTTTTATTATCTTCCCATCTTCATTTAACTTATTTTTGTATACCCATTTAGTGCCAATTACATTCTTTTCATTTGGTCATGGGACAAGATCTCATGTCTTTTTTTTTCTCTATTTGGTCTAGTTCTTCATTCATGGATTTGACCCAATTGTCATCCTAACTTACTTGTGCATAGTTTTAGGGTTCACTCATGGATAACAATGCAAAATTTTTAGAGCTATATGTATTTACAAATTTTCTTTTAGTTTGTATACCTTCTTCCTTGTTCCCAAGAATATGACTATCTGGATGATTTTTTTTTAACATACCTTGATAGGGTCTTTGGTTGCGGTGTGTCCATTCTCTCTTCTTCCACAAAATCCTCTTGTTATTGTTATTTGTTTATTCCATCATCTTGTAGATCATTTCTGATCGTTTCATAAAATGAATTATTGTAGTGTTGATGCCTCATTGTATGAAGTGCTCACTCATCTATGTTTACATCTATTCTCTCAATTATTTTATGGAGTATTTTGTTGTAGCACTTGTATCCTTTACTTCTGGAGGAGAATCCTAACAATATACCTTCATCATCTCTAGAATAAAACTTACCTAAGTTTTCTTCATTTCATTTAATGTAGCATTTGCTTCCAAATATTTTGAAGTGCTTTATTGATGCAGGTCTGTCATGGCATAACTCATAAGGGGTTTTATCATTGTTTACTCTTATGTGCGCTTTATTGAAAATGTTAACAATAGTTTGAACAACTTGTCCCCAAATTTTTTTGGGTACTTCTGATTCATCAAGCATGGCCCCAACCATTTCTTGAATTGTTATGTTCATCCTTTCTACTACTCTATTATAACGAGGGGTTCTGACAATATAAAATTGTCTCTTGATCCCATTTTTTTCACAATAACTATGGTATTCAGCAGATGTTAATTCTCCTCCTCTATCTCATATTAGGCACTTTATTTTTAAGTCCATTTCAATTTCAACCTATGCTTTGAAGATTTTAATTTTTTCAAAAGCATCAGATTTATGCTTCAACAATCCAACCCAAGTCATTATGGTATAGTCATCAATCATCAAAATGAAACATCTTTCACCTTAAGGTGACTGTGTACTAGAGGGGCCACAAAGATTTGTATGAATTAGCTCAGGAGGTTGATTGGTGGAGTGTCCTCTTGCCTTGAATTGAACTCATGACTGCTTTCCAAATTGACATGACTTGCATACAATATTCTCAAGTTTGTAAACTTTAGGCATATCTTGTACAACATCCTTTCTTCCCATCTTATAAAGATGATCAAAACTAAGATGACCTAGCCTTTTGTTCCAAATCCAACTCTCATTAGTTTTACCAATACAACATTTTTCTTTTCCTTCTTCTAGAACATACACATTCCCTGAAGTTCTAACTGCCTTTACAATAATCTTCCCTATATTTGCATCCATTACTTTACAACCTTTTGAATGAAAGATAACATTGTCTCCTTGGTCACACATTTGATTTACACTCAAAAAATTATGTTTTAGACCATATTCATACAACACATTTTGTTCTTTGGTATTTACCTTCTTATCTTCATCTAATATAACAGTTCCTTTTCCTCGAATGCTAGCTAGAGCATTTTTTCCAAAATTAACATTACCAACTTTTTCTTCAGTTAGGAATTCAAATTTATTCTTGTCTCATGTCATGTGCTTGGAGCATCCACTATCAATATTCCATTGCTTTTATTAATTTTTGGCATATAGAGCCAATCCACAATTTTCTTGATTTTTATTTTTCTTCCTCCAAACCTTGGTAAAATCTTTTTGTCTATATTTCTTGTAAATAGGAAACATATTACTTATACATTCACTTTCCTCGTGTCCAAAATATTTTCATATATGGCATTCAAGGTCATTTATTAGAGGGGAGAAGGAATTATTGAAGGAATTTTGATACATAACCACTCAAGGTTTATTGAATCTAATTCCTATATTTTTGTTATGTTTAAAAGTCCAACAATCACAACCTTGTGTCCAAAGTTACCACAAGAAAAACACTATCCATAGAAAAAAATTGGATTCCTTGGAATGAAAAACTTACTTGTGGGAATCCTTCTTTGTTTTCCATATTGATAGGATTTAGGAACTTGTTGCTTCCTTGCTTCTTAGTTGGGATGGTCCATTTCTGACTACTTCTTCTTATCATATTTAGACTTGTTAAGGTGACCCTTGATAGAATTTGCATAACTTGTAGGTTTCTCACTAGTTTACATGTTGGTGCTTGATTCTCCTTTGACAATTTTCATAATTTCCTTATATCCTAACCCTGTCTTGTCATATGGTGATATCTAGTTGTTGAGAAAATTATCTAGAGCTTCAAATCCTTTTATGAATTTCATTTGAGTCTTGGATTTATCTAGATCCTTTCTCAAGGAAACTTGTTTTTCTTCTAGTTTGTCACATATGTTCTATTTCTCTTTTATCTAATTCATAAGTATTTCTTCTATTATTTTGGCTTCTTCCAGTTGGATTTTTAAGATAACTATATCTTCACCAATCTCTTTTTATTTTTATTTATAAAAATGTAACTGTTCTTTTCTTATTCTACTCTTTTTCTTGAGTTGGGAGATTTCTTCCATAGCACTCATAAGTTCCCCTTGCATGTTTACTACAACTTCACAATCTTCTATGTCTGTTTTTTCTTGATTGGATTTGTGTTTTTCCAAATCCATGAGAAGTTTTTCATCTAGAGTTATATATGGATCATATTATTCTTATTCAATGTTTGAAGAGTTGTTGCTATCCTCTTTTGAATAAAAATTGTTCCTTTTATAATCCTTTTTATCCCTAAGTTTATCCTTGCCCTTTCTTTCATTCATACAGTTTTATTTGAAAGTACATTTAGATGCAAGATGACCAAATTTACCACAATGAAAGCATTTGAATGGTAAAATACCTTTATATTTTCCAGAGCTCCTCTTCAGTTTCCTTACAAAGTTAACTTCTTCTTCTTCTTATAAGTGTTCTGATGCATCATGATCTTGAGATGTTTATTTTTTTATTGATGCCTTAACAAATGCATCCTTTAGATGTAGTTGTTATTTCATTGTCCTCATCTCATAAGTAGTTATAATTCCATGGATCCTATCCATAGTCAGTTTATATATTTCATGCATTTCTTCTATATCATAAACCTTCACATCGATTCTTGAGGGAAGAGATATCATAACTTTCTGAACTACTATAGCTTATTCAATCTTCTCACCTAGCCCTTTCATAGTGTTTACAATCTCATCTACTCTTCTCACCTAGCCCTTTCATAGTGTTTACAATCTCATCTACTCTAAGAAAAAAGATTGCAACATTTTCATCTTCACTCATTTTTAAACTTTCAAATTGCATTCTAAAATCTTGACGTTTAGAAAAATTTACTTTCTTGTCTCCTTCATAATTGTTTACCATTTTGTCCCCCATTTCCTTTTCAGATTCCAACTGCATTACTTTGACAAATTATGTTTATGCAAGTCCTCCTTGGATGGAATTCATAGCTCTCGCATTACTGTAGTAATTTTTCTTACCAACTTCATCATTTGGAAGATAATTTGGGATTTAATAACCATTTACCACAATATTCCAAGCATTCATCCCAAGAGACATTAAGTAGGTATTCATTCTGATTTTCCAAAATGCAAAATTTTCTCCATTGAACATATGAGGCATGGTTGAAGAAAAATAATCTTGACTTGGCATACTTTTTGTGTGATCTTCCTTCCAGTTGTTAGGCTATTACTAAAGGAGCCTGGATTTGATACCAATTGTTATAATTTATAACAATACTAACAAGGGGGTGAATCGATATTGTATCAATTTTCCACATTTTTTTTCTTCAACAAATTAAGATTATTTAAAAGTTCTTACTTAAATATCAATACATGCAGAACAAAAAAACCCAACACAAATAACAAATTACACCAGTAACTTACGTGGAAACCGAATGTTGGAGAAAACCACAAAACATCTTTCTTTATGTTCTTCTACAACAACCAACTTAAAATTTACAATTGTTCATCTTGACAGGCACCCAACTATCACAAATGAGGACACCAATCATTGCATGCACCAACATGTCACAAAAAATGAGGACACCAATCCTCTCAGGCACCAACC
>CBVK0100357507.1:0-12769 GCA_900067695.1 Picea abies
TATATATATATATATATATATATAAGACTGAAATAAAGCAATCATAAGTGTGAATTGTAAAAGCAAACTACTCTAGCATGCAATGCAGATGGTATAGTACAATGAATGCAAAATGCCTACCTACTTACCTGTTGGTTGGATGTTAGGTGTAGTCAAATGACCAGTGAAACCGATACAACAATGTCCTGCAATACCTGCCTTTGTGCTTCATCATAAACCAAAACAGTGACAAGTTAAGGACAACGATAACATGAGTTAAAAAGTGTATCATATCAATGGAAACTGTAAGATCTGGCTCATGGAGGCAAGTGGGAGGGATAAAATTATGCCAAGTCAATCTGCAAGGAAAGTACTCAATCCACTTCAGGAAGGGGTCATGGAAAGTCCAAGGTTCAGAACACTGACTCAAAAGGTCTGCAAACTGGCTACCTAGGACGTCCTCACACTTAGAAGTCTGGGAAGGGATTGACAATGATCTAGTAAATGACTAGCAAACTGTCAAGGGAAAGTCGAAAAACTGAGATAACAAACTCAAACTTGTAGTATCCAACCAACCCTTGGACTCTAGGGTTTGCCATAGAGGGAACTCAACATCAGAAAAATAACTCCCAACTACACCTCTAGAGATACAACAAGGTCGGGTAATCGGAGGTGGCTAGGGAAAATTGTCACAAGGATCCTTCATTAAGCAAAGAAGGTCTTTACTCCTATCAAGATCTGAGCACAACAGTGGTTGATGATCATCCTCATGGAAAGAGTCCAAGTGCTCAGAGGAGTACTCATCAAAACCCTCAAGGTAAGACTAAAAACTATCAGGAAAACAGGGTACTAGCATCCTTGGGTTTTTGAAAAGTATGGGTAAAAATCTCATCTTCTTGTTGCCACTGGTCAAGAGTAATCTGTTGTGATAATTGTAAAGGCAACACTTGGAAATGACTCTCAATGTCATAGATGGGATCCACATCGTAACCAACTATATCCCACCTACATCTCCCAACATGTATGAACTCATCAATGTTATCAACAGTGTCACTATCTGTATCCTAACATGCAGGACTTGAAGCATTCCAAGACTCATTTATCTCCTCCTCATTTCCCTCGTCATAAAGTAGAGCATCATCAAAATTTTGGGGAGGAGAGTAACTTACTATTTCTTCTTGTGCAGGAGCTTTGAGGACTTTGGTGTTTTCAGCATGCGTTATTGTTTCATCCTCACGAACTACCCCTTTGTCTTCAATTGTACAGCAAGGAATATTTACTTCGTTCAAGGCTTTCATTTCTCCTTCATTTTCTGAATTATGGAACAAGGTGTCATCTGAATCCTGAAACGGAAAACAACTAACCTCATCGTCTTTTTGTTGTGCAGGATAAATAGGCTCTTGGATGGTCTCATCAGAAGAAGGAGCGTCGATTGATACTTCGTCACTTTGCTTAGGTTCCAGCTCCTTAACCCTGTCTTCATTCTATTGGTCAAAAACTTGTTCTCTTCTTTCTTGTGAATCATCAGTAAAGGTTTCAAGGGAAACTAGTTTTATCAAACTGAGAGTGTCTACAGTATGGCCATCGATTTTGGTCCATAGAGAGGAAGTGTGTTTTCCTTTGGACAAGGAGAGATTTGCCTCAATCTGCATGGCCATGTTACAAGCTTCATGGAGGTTTTTTGGCCTCTTTTTACTTAAGAGAAATCCTAAATGCGCCAAGAGTGCATTTGTAAAGAGATCTACGAGGTACTTGTCTTCGGGATAATGGTCTCTAGGAATCTGATACAGCAATCTCTGAAATCTATGTTGGAAGTCCCAGATAATTTCATCTTTAGTTTGTTTTGCAGACTCGAGTTCTTTTAGAAATGTTTGGATATCTTCCAAATTCAAACCCCAAGCTTTGAGAAAGGTCTCTTCCAACTGTTCCATAGTTGTGATGTTGGCATTAGGGAGGTTTTCATACCACTCCCTAGCGTTGCCATAAAAGGTGGCAGAGAAAAGCTTCATAACCAAATCTTCAACATCATCACTGATAGGATGGAGTTGAAAGAAAGCCCAGAAATTACTCATATGATAATCGGCTCTTTCCCCATCGCTACCAGTGAATCTAGGGAGCCATTTCTCGTACTTTGAGGGCATATGTCGAGGGTATCTCGGGATTTTACTCATGTCAAGGGGTTTGAAATTCCCGGGTCCCATTGAGAAGTCATATTTGGTTTCGTCATCAGTGGAGTCGCCAGATAATTCTCTTCAAACTATCAAAGATAAGAGAAAACACCCTAAGTGGAGTTGCCAGGTAAGCTTGTAAGATAAATGCTCTTGAGGCAAGGCTTATCGAAAAGTGTCATGTTGAGGAGAATTGACACAGTGTTCACCGACAACAGCGCCAAAATGTTATCGCACAGTTTGTAGTTATGATAATGGATGGATGAAAAAGAGGTCAAACTGTCGTAATTGAACCAATCCCACCCACTGTCACCTCGATGGGAAGGTTCTTTCTATTTAGGGAGGTAAGGCCCAGGGGAGACGTCCCCGGTGACCTGGGGTTTTGAGAAGGCAAAGGTTTAGCAAGGCTAAGTGATAGTAATCCCCCTAACAAGTCATCACCTGATCAGAAAGTCCGCCTTATAGCCAATAAAGATAACCAGAAGTAATAACCAATAAGATCACCTGCTCGAGACAAAGCAACAATAAAATGATGCATATGCAAGCTTGCTTGCTGGTTAGTACTTCATATAATCAATGACCTTTTTGATAATAAGCAATTGAGCAATAAATATTGACGAATTCAATGTTTGTACAATAGCAACGGTTATAATATCACTTCTCAATAAATGCTAAAGAAAACTTGGCATTTAATGTAACAAATTAACACTTCATAGACAATGCCTTAACCAACAATTCAATTGCTTTAAAAGTAAAACGATAGCTGCACAAAGGTGTTTATAGCACAAGAAAGGTGACGGCAGCACTAGGGTTAGTAGGGTTAGTATAGTTAGGGTTTGTTCAAAGGTATTGGAAGTTGTATGATCAAGCTACTCAACACATGTGGCCTTAGATCAATGCGTTTCTAGGGTATATGGATTCAAAAGGAGGACGCAAAAGCTGAAGGATCAAATGATAATGGTAAAGACTAAGGACAAGAGAGCTAAACCTTGAGGTGTTGCTATGGCAAGGCCTCAAGGATGAAACCCTAGGGGAGAGAGGTTCACTTTGGTGTAGGGGAATTATGCCTCAATGCTCTCTCCTCCATCCTTAGCTCAATGGCAAAACAGCTAGCTCAAAAGATTGCATAAAACTAAGACAAGAAGGTTTGCAAGTAACGTGTTGCTATGGCAAGGCTTTACTAGGCAAACCCTAGGGAAAATCGGCTCACCAAGGTGTAGGGGAACTAGGTCTTGATGCGTTTTCTCCTTCTTAGCTCAACAAATAAGAAAACGGCTAGCATGGAAGAAGATGGACGGAGTGTTGCTATGGCAAGGCTCAATCCTCTTCAACAAGGGCTGGAAAAAAAGAGTAGAGTGTTGCTAAGGCAAGGCTCTATCTCACTTCAGCAAATAAAATGGCTTTGAACCTTGGTAGGGACATGAGACAAGGACCTTCAATGTGTGCTTGTCACCTAGGGTTTAAATCAGCAAATTATTACCATAAATGCAAGAAAAACAATACTACAACCATTCAATTAAGAAGTTTTGCAGAAATTCAATTACATTTAACCAAGAAATCATATAGCAAACCCTAGTTGTAATACCTTCCACCAAGAGAAATGCCAAAATGCCAATAAAAGTCCAAAAATGTCTTCCTTCAACAAGTGCGCCTCACAATTTCAGCCAATAGCTCCAAATATAGCGCAAATTTCAGACCTCACTAATGAGTGAGTGAAAGATGATGAAAAAATGAAGGTAAAAACCCTCAATTTATACAATACAATGACCTAATTTTACGTTTTAGGTCATAAAAAGGCCGACAAGGCCAAAATACCAAAATCATACTGTCTTTACATTAAATGTTTAAATTAAAACCCTAATCAAGCAATAGAAGGACTTCATCCCCTTTCTAGGGTGACGTTAGCCCCTTTGAGGGCAAATGCAGCCTCCTGAAGCAAAACGTTAGCCCTCCTTGGGCTTCTCCAAGCTGCCAAACTGCCCTATCCATCTGCCAAAACGCTAATGAAGAAGGGATGACGTCATGAACCTCCTGGGTGACATCCTAGGCCTTCCAAGGCCAACGTTCCACTGAAAATGGCACAATCCCCCTAGGTCAAACTCTGTCAGGGTGCCTCTGTAAGACGTCCTTCCTCTCTCTAGTGCAAACCCCTCTGTCCTATCTGTGCCCCTCTGCTGGGGTCTCAACATCCATCTGGTGGGCTCTTCATCCCCATGGAGGTTCGAAATGATCATCTCCATATGTGTACCTGTCCAACATGGTACCTGTTCGTCAGGCATGATCCTGCACATCAACAGCTACGCCCTCCATGGGCTCATAAGTCACAGGGATCATAGCAATGTCAATCACATCTCATCATCAATTTTAATAAACATATGCATAAAACCCCTATTATCCCAATTAAAAGCTCAAAGACATTATACAAGCATGCAATACAAGTCTGGGGAAAGTGACAGGGCATCCTATTGGGCTAGTGTCCACTGGAAAAGGAAAGTTCCCGGAAAAGACTAAATCTAAGCCATGTAACTGGGTGATGTGGATAAGGGATGTCCTGACAATGGGCGCAATGAAAGCAGGGGAATGCAAAGCTTTACTTGTGGGTGCCTTTGTAGAAGGCGAGTTGCACCTATCCTGGATGCAATTGTTTCCAAGCCCATTCATGCCTTTTATTCTTTATTCTTATTGTTTTTTCTTCAAGAAGCTAATCAGGGGACACTGCCCTGGCGTGGTGACCAGTGGTGGCAGCGTTACCCACAAGTACTTTCACATAAATGAGAAGGTTGGCTCGTGATGAGAGCCCCTTTCTCTTGGCCATGTAACCAAGAGTCACTACCCTGGCGTGGTAACCAGCTGCTAGTAGTGTCATACTGCTAGGTACCCATGGACCGAAAGATCGTCTAACCGAACCACCTCGAAATCAAGGTTTAAAAGTGATACTTGGCCAACATGCCACCAAAAAAGGGAACTTCTACACCAGTTAAGCCTCCAGACAGTCCTACTTGGACTCTTGATGAAGGTGAAGAAATGCGCGGGGACAAATGATTTACAAAAGAAGACAGTAACAAAAGATGAACTATAAGGGATGATGGATTCAACTGAAGCTAAGTTGGAAGCAATAAATACTAAGATTGATGGTTTAAAAAGGGAGATCATGGAAGGATTGAAAATTTTCCTAATAGAGAGGACACCTAAAAATGGAAATGTATCCCATGAGATTCATGATGAGGACACAAGGAAGATGAATCAAGAATGGAGAAACTCCAACTTTGGGTTGAAGACCAACCACTTTCCTAAGATCGATATGAGGAAGTTTGATGGCAAGGATCCAATCACATGGATACTTCAGATGGAGCAATTCTTTGATCTACATGATGTGCCACATGTTGATATTATGGTAGCTGCGGGAGGTATTTACCTCCACGTCTAAACCTGATGAGAATAGAATATTCTGAGAAGTAATAAGAAACCCTAATGAGTTGGCTAATAACCCTAGAAGACATGTCGGCTCAAGAGGATAATTTGTATTAGGTTATTAGCCTCCAAGAGAAGAAGTCGGCCAGAAGAAATAATATATACTGAACAGACAGATACCCAGAATGAGAAGTCGACCCAGGCAGTTAGCCAGATTTACTATAAATACAGGAGGGTAGTCTCAGAATTGCAAAGCAGCACTTGTGCACACTGCAGTGCCCAGTTTTGTGCGCAAGTTTGGAGGAGAGTTGCCATTGCAGCTGCTGCAGCTAGCAGATCACATTTGGCTTGGACTATCTCTTGGTTAGGGTTTGGACTATCTGATCAGCTCTTGTTGGTGCGCTATCCTTGGGGAAAGGTGCGCTACCCTTTGTTTGGCTATCTAGCCTAGGGTTTGCTTCCGGAGTGATTCTCTGTCAAGGTTAAGGTGCTCGAAGGGTGGCTTCGGCCTATGGTTGGGTGACAATAGCGATATTGTCAATGGTAAAACGAGCACATTCATTCATACTCTAACACCACATACACAAAAGGTACGAATTGCTTCTTTATATTTAGAACCCAATCAATTTGTGTGGTATCGATGGCTTTGTTCTCGCAAATCACTCGTCACTTGGGCAATTTTCACGGAAGAAATGATAGCACACTATGAGGATACAAGGAGCAATACCTTCTTTAGCCAATTGATAAATTTCAAGCAAAAGGGTTCAGTTGCAGAGCACATTGAGAACTTCCAAAGATTGAATATAAAGGTAACGGATATTCCAGATGAGCACCTCATTGATGTATTCATAGGAACTTTAAAGGATAACATTCAACATGAGGTTCGCCTTTGGGAACCCAAATCATTGGAGAATGCATTCAGGGTGGCGAGAAATGTTGAAAGTAAAAATATGGCTCTGGCTACTAGAAGGACCACTCCTAACATCTATCGAGAGAATAATGTTCCTTCTTCTAAAACACCTCAACCTACAAGGTTGACACCTCAACAATTGGAGGAAAGAAAAGCAAAAGGTTTATGCTTTAATTGTGACAGTGAGTACAGTAAGGGACATAAGTGTGGTGAAAAGAAATTATTCTACATAGATTGTGAAGGGGAAGAAGAACAAGAACCATCTCAAGATGAAAACGTAGAAGAGATTTCTTCTGAAGCGTTGACTCCCACGATATCATGTCATGCATTGGCTGGAATTAGCACTCCTCAAACCCTCAAGATCGAAAAATATATCAAAAAGAAAAAGGTAATAGTCCTAATTGATTCCGGTAGTACTCATAATTTCATTCACTATAAATTAGCCAAAACTCTCAATTGCTTTATATATCCAACGCCAAAGTTTCAAGTAATGATTGCAGATGGAGGAACCATCAATTGCTCAGGAAAATGCAATAAGATCAATCTTACTATGGGGGGTATGTAATGAATAGTCCAATGATTGCTATACCCATGGGTGGTGTTGATGTCGTACTAGGAGTCCAATGGTTACAATCATTAGGAACAGTGGCCTTTAATTTTCAAGAACTTTTCATGAAATTTTCATTGGAAGGAAAAGAAATTGAGTTAAGGGGTATCACAGGGAAACCTAGTAAGGTGATAAGCTCTAATGGCATGACGAAATTATTGAAAATGGGGCATCAGGGTGTAATTGTACAACTATGCTCACTAGATGTTCAAACAACTAAGCCATCTATTCCCCTAGATCTCCAAGGGATCATTGATAAGCATTCCAAAGTATTTGAAGATATTCCCAAAGGTCTTCCACCCACTCGAAATCATGATCATGATATTCACCTAATTCTTGGGAGTGTTCCTCCTAACATCAGGCCTTACAAATACCCTTATGCCCAGAAGAGTGAAATTGAGCATATGGTTGAAAAAATGTTAGAGGTTGGCATTATTAAACCTAGCCAAAGTTCTTACTCTGCACCGGTGGTAATGGTACTTGTTATCCACCAGGTTGCACAAGCTGGATTTCCTGAAGAGCCGCCAAAGAATGAGCAGGCAATGCTCATACATGCAGAATTTAGTGATTCAGCAGGCCCTGAAAAGGCCCCGTTTTCCGTATTTCCACTGTTGTAATAAGTGTTTTAAGCATGAGAGAATGTAAAAGGCTATTGGCCACCCTTGATCTGGGAGTGGACACATACTCCGGAGTGTTTTTTACTTGTTAATTATCTTTTCTTCTTGCCTTAGTGAGAGGATTAAATAATTTCTGAGTTTTTTCACTCGAAAAAAGACTTGCTCCAAAGCCGAAGTGTGTGTTGACAAGCAGGTCTTGGCATGGAAAATCCAATGTCTAGTGTCAGAATGTATATAAGCTCATGCTAGAACATAGTGGCCGGGTTAGTTGGAAATTACGGCTAAGTCTGATAGGTTTTTTTTAAGGTTTTGAGCGAATTAATTAAATTCCCGCAAAATTGGAATTTATTAATTCTGAGTTAATAAGTGTTAAAATATGGCATCAGATGTCCTTAGATGCCATATTTACAGTCGTTTTTGGGTCCAGGGCATGGTGTAAACCCATATTTCCCTTCTTCCGAGGCCAAAAAGCGATCATTATCGCTTAAAAAGCCAGTCCTACTCAAAAAACCTGGAAAAGAGTAAAAAATTAAAAAATTAAAAAATATAAAAAATAAAAAATAATAAAAAATAAACTTTTGAAAAAAGTCAATAAAGGGAGGGTCGACCTCTATCATGGCCCACCTCTCACTATCCTACGTAGCCACCCTCTACACTCATGCTCACACCCACTAATTAAACCCACGCACCATCCCTTAATTCACTCGCCCCTCATCCTACGTACCTCACGCCCTCCATACAGCTCACTTAAAATCGCTCCCTTAATTCACTCACGGACCTGCCTAAACTTACGCCTCTCTCATACGCAATCCTCCACGCTCCACTCCTACGTCTCTCCCTACATCACGCCCCTTCTCCCATACGTTGACTTCATCTCCCTTTCATTACGTAGCTTACTCTTCCTACGTAAGCTACAGCCACAATCACTCCTCCATTCAAGCTTCCCCCTAATCGCTGCCATTACCTTAATCAGCTCCACGTTTCCCTCTCACTCATGCACTCGACCTGCCCCTTCAAGTCAGCTCATGCGTCCCTTAATCCATTCGCTCCCTTCATTTGCTGCCATGATTAATCCCGTTTTCACCTAATTTCCCCTTCCCTTTCCTATTTAAAGAGAGGTCGACCCTCTTGGTGAGGAGGTTGGAGTTTTTGGAGAAGTTGGAGTTTTTTTGGAGAAGTTAGATTTTTAGAGATTACGGCCATTGTGCTATTTTGTAAAATCTTCGCCATTTAAATAAAAAAAAAAAGACTTTGGAGCTCAGCTTGGTGTGGATCTGATGTGTGGATGCTAATTGTCAATGTGCCAAATTTGTGAGGTGATGTTGTTTCAATTATTTGCTTTCAAATTTGTTGACTATGGATAAGATCTATTAAACTTGTTTGTCTTTCTAGATCAGTTGTCTCTCATTGAATAACAAGATTTATTAAGCTTGCTTGCATTTCTAAGTCTTGTTGTTTTATATATGTAATCAAAGATTTCATGCTCTTCTTGTTTGATTGACATGTTTTCCAGATTTCATATGTAGAGAACACTACTATTTAACATTTTGTTGCAAGTGTTTGAAGCTCACAGGTTCACATGCTTGAAGGCGAGGTTGAGCTTGTTTGCATCCTCTTCATCTTCAAGATCTTTAAGGACATAGTCCCTCTTTCCTCTACCAAGAAGACTCCATTGCCCAAGGGTTCCAAGGCTACTCTTCTCCTTTCTCTCTTTCTCAAATAAAATTTAAAAATTTTGGTTACTTTGTTGGAAATGCAAGTTGCTTAGATTCGTCTTTACTTCAAATTCTGATTATCTAAGACTACATGCATAAGTTAAACTAGATCTAAGTTGTGCTTTCAAGTTTCATCTAATTAACTAGATCTAGCGTAAAAAAGATCTTCTTTTAGCTTGCTCTTCTTTCAAAATTTCGTAAGCTAAAAGTAGTTTCTTTTCTTAAAAGCTTTCAAGTCATATTTGGTAATCAAAGTACCTCTATATTTCTGTTTTATAATAGCAGCGAAAAGACCCTAGGGAAACTAGCTCTTTAGCTTGAGTTCCTTAGTTAATTTCTGCCGAAAATTGCCAAAATAACTTAGAATTTTTCGAAGTTTTATCTCATAACCCAAGACACTTCTAAAGTGTTTTTGGGCATCTTTTATCTTTGTTTGCTTGCTGTTTTGTGCAGGTTGGTGAACAGATAGAAGGAGGTTCTGCCCATTTTGGGCGGATTAGGAGCATTCGGGACCCCCGGAGGCATCGTAAAACTTTGTAAAACTTGGCAAAAACTTTGTAAGAGCTTGTGAGCCCCCTAATGAATGCTCACAACTCATCCCAATAAGCATTGCGTAAATCTTAATAAAATAAGCGGGGCTACAAGCTCCCGCTCTTCAAACCCCCCAGGGGGGAGTGGTGTTGTGGTGATCTGGTCAAATTTTGCACAAGTGTTAGCTTAGATCAATTTCTTTCGTTTCTGCAAGTAGAACAATAATTGTTAGATTAGATTTCAATTCCAGTACTTCAATTCGGCAAATAAACTTGTCCCCTCAGCGACCTCGAAAGGGGCCTGGTCAGTGGTTGACATAATAACAATTTCACACTTTATTTTCTGCATAAAATAAATCAAATTCCCCTCAGCTCTCAGTTTTGTTCCTGACCCTTCAGCTGCGAGTTCGTCTCGATCGACTGGAGTAAGTTCATACATACTGAGCTGGTCAGTGGTTGATAGATTTAATTAGGAAAAACCTCCAAGGAGGCCCAAACCATTTCACTAATTAAACTTCAATTTAACCTTAATAAAACACGCGAACTACATTGCCCACGACTCTCTTTAAGGCACTGGTCTCAAACATTTACAAGCAACAAAGCCACAGGCTCAACACTTTCATAATTTGTCATATATTTGATGTAAATGCAACTTGCACCTGACAACTGTTTCTTAGTATCCTTTTGATGCAAGTTGATTTGATTATATATATATCGTGGTGAATGAATGTTCATGTTTATTTTCAGTTTAATGGTTAATGGTTTGATGATGCAATAAACTCCTAGATTTTATTTTCTTGTACTTAGCTTAAAAGCCTTAGTATTTTTGTTAGGGACTACCCCCCTTGGCTTCGCTAGGAGTTGGCCTAGACGGAGGAGTTGAGGATTAGGTGACAGCACCTTAACTCTCACTTGCCCCCAAGGACACACCGAGTGGATTGAAGATTTCTTCCACGTCTCCCAAAGGTGTGTATAAGGCGGCAACATTTTTGGCGCCGTTGCCGGGGATAAATCTTTCTATTCCCGGGACACGACTTTTGTTTTCTCTTTTGCTTTTTGCTTTGTTTGATGTTTCTTGTTTGCTTAGAATAAACTTGATCATCTGGCGACTCCACTTCAAAAAAATAATTTGACAAAGTATTCTGCAAAGAGGAACTCACAGTTTGCTTAGTTTCATCCTTAAACCCGAAAGTGTTTTCGGAGGAGGCTAGCCAAGCTGTCTTCTTACAGGATCCTTACTAAATTTTGGGTCCCAGTCCATTTCTGTTAATCTTTTCCGTTTAATAAATCTAATTTAGAAATGGATGATCTTTATAAACCTATTGATTTTTCTTCAATAAGTGGTTATCCACATGTGATTCCAGAAAATGCAATTGAAAATTTGCCTTGTTTTCAAAGTAATAATATTGTTGATGCTAGACGTCATGTTAGGAGAGTTTCACATTGCTTCAATAAATGGTGTTGCAATACCTTATATGAAGATGTGGGAATGAAATTATTTATCTTGTCCTTTGATGATGATGATCTTGATTGGTTTACAAGACTTAAGGATAAACAGATTAGAACTTTCAAAGAGTTGACTAACGCTTTCATGGAAAAATGGAAGGAGAAGGAACCTCCAATTATAAAGACAGTCAATTCGGATGCTTCACCAGATTTTGATGAGAAATTTACAGATGTCATCCAAGCCATGAGATTCGCTCATGAAATGCAGTTAAAGGACATGGAAGCTCGCCTTGCAGAGGCAGAAGCTCGTATCAAATATTCAGACCCTATAGAGCCAGAATGCCACAATAAACAAGAAAATGAATTTCACTTAGAAATTCCGAAAGAGCCTATAGATGAGTCATTAACTGGTCATGAGGAAACAAAGGATTTTGACTTGGAAATGATTGAGTATCCAAATAATTCAAATCCCCATCCTCCTCCCGAGGGATCCATCTCTTCAGAGAAAATTTTCGACAATTGTGATGATCCTGAAATGATCAGTGAAGCAGATTCCTTGATAGCTCCAGTTCCAGTTCCAATTTCTCAAACATCAGATGACTTAATGACAGCAAACGGGAAGTTGGAAGACAACTTCAATTTTTTAACTCCAGATCATTATGAGCAGTGGTTAGCCTTCCATCATGACAGTCCAATGCAAATCTTCATAAAAAATTTACAAGGCTTACCAAACTTCAAAGTTTGGTTGAATAAAGAAAAATACATGTTTCTTGGGTGGTATGTTCCCAGGAAAAACTCCAAGTTAATAAAACTTGGAAAAGGATCTTCAAAGAGTCATCCCGGACAGGGATTATTCAGACATCTGAGGTCTTGTTTCATCCATGACATGGCTGATTCATGCAGTTTCTACTTCAGCCAGTCAAACAGCGGAAAAGTTAAAGCTACCAGTGAGCAGATAATTTTCAAGGCTTCATCAATAAATGTTACTTGATGTCATGGGGCATCCACTGTAACGTATCTCTAACCCTTTCTTCCGCATTTCAAATTTTATTTATGTTCACTTTCTTCGTTTATACTTTATGTATAATAAGTCATTTTCATTTTTAATAATTGTGCAAATTTCAATTTTACACTTGGTTTTCATATACATTGTTTGCTGATGTTGTTTTTGGCGAGATGTTTTGTAGGGACAGATTCTGGATTCTCGCATGCTCTCCTTCTGTTTAAAAGATCAAGCACACGTCCCCATATGGAGCCAATGTTATCCACCAGGTTGCACAAGCTGGATTTCCTGAAGAGCCGCCAAAGAATGAGCAGGCAATGCTCATACATGCAAAATTTAGTGATTCAGCAGGCCCTGAAAAGGCCCCGTTTTCCGTATTTCCA